>PVIA01007814.1:0-78851 GCA_004024845.1 Tonatia bakeri
TAGCTTCTTAGAATTCATTTTTTATTCTTTTATTTTCAATTTTCTTGCAAAGTGCATACGTAATACTCATATTTCACCTTAATTTTTACTATAAGCATAGTTAGTACTCCAATGGCTGAATAATATAACCATATAATTATATAGAATGTGTAATTATAATATGATATATTGCATCATAGAAGTATAATTTATTTAACCATTTTTCTATTGGATATTTTGGTTTCTTCCTTGATTCTACATGGCAAATAATGTTGAGGTGAATATTGTCATGCATATAGCTTGTTGCATATTATAGATTATTTATTTAGCTTGGATTCTCAAAAGTAGTATTAACAGGTCAAAGGATGTTTGTGTGGGAACAGAGAGTTGACAAGGAGGTATATGTGTGGGCTGCTGACATGTGTTTTTCTTTTTAGCCTTTATCCATTTTATTTTTAGAAAGAGGGGAAGGAAGGGGGAGAGGGAAACACCAGTGTGTGGTTGCCTTTCACATGCCCCTTACTGGGGACCTGGTCTGCAACACAGGCATGTGCCCTGACCGGGAATTGAACCAGCCACCCTTTGGTTCTCAGGTTGGTGCTCAATCTACTGAGATGCAGGGAACCACTTCTCAAGACAAGGAAATATAGCTCAGCACCCACGTGGAAAACCAGTGAGGAATGTGGCAGCACACAAGACCACACCTGTGAAGAAGTTTTCCCGTGGGAAATCAGGCCTGCATTATACCTAGGCTGCTTTTTGACTTGCTCTTGCTAAAACTCTCTCACCCTGAGCTCAGGCAGCAAGCCCTTGCTGTACATCTTTAAAGTAACTTCCTGAAGTCTGTGCTAATTCTCCAAAGGATTGAAGTGTAACAAAACCTGTTATTCTTATCATTTCCTTGCATTTGCAACATTTTTCCACACCTTCAACAATAATCTATAATGGCTGGACCCTAAAAACTGGTTTGATGGACTGAATTTACAAGTTTGGGTCCTAGTAGCCTTTGGGTGCCCACTTGCCTTAATCATTATTTGTGCTTTATGATATATATGGAGGTTATTGTCTTAAGATTGCATTCAGGAACAGCAAATAGTGGGTTTCACAGGCTTAACAGCTACAATTGATTTCAAAAACAAAAAAGGGGGAGATGTTGGACTTCCGGCCAAGATGGAGGTGTAGGTAGACACACTGTGCTTCCTTACACAACCAAAATAAGGACAACAAAAATTTAGAAACAAAAAAACAACCAGTACTGACAGAAAATTGAACTGTGTGGAAGTCCGACAACCAAGGAGTTAAAATAGACACATTCATCCAGACCAGAAGGAGGGGTGGAATTGGGCGGCCGGGTGGAGAGGGGTTGTGGCAAAAAAAGTGGTGGCTGGCAGACCCCAGGAGCTCAGGCAGCAGCTAGCAGACCACGGGCACAGGGTGGCAGCGAGTGGACCAGGCAGCCCCACACTCGTGTGCAGATAAAACCAGACAAAACTAGGGATCCAGACAGATCGCACAACCCAGGGCTCCAGCCTGGGGAAATAAAGCCTCAAACCACCTATTGAAAACAGCTGTGGGGGTTTAGGTGCAGAGAGAAACTCCCAGCCTCACAGAAGAGTTCGTTGGAGAGACCCATAGGGTACTAGAACGTGCACAAACCCACCCACACGGGAATCAGCAACAGAAGGACCCAGTTTGCTTGGGGGAAGTGACAGAAGGGACTAAAATCCAGCAGAGGGCCGACCAGACCCCATTGTTCCCTCTCAGACCCCTCCCCCACAAATAGCTTCACAACGCAGTGACATGGGTCGCCACCCGGGTGAACACCTAAGATTCCACTCCTCACTACATAACAGGAGTGTCAGGACAAAAACAAAATGACCCAAACAGAAGAACAGATCAAAGCTCTAGAATAAATACAACTAAGCAACGAAGAGGTAGCCAACCTATCAGATGCACAATTCAAAGCACAGAATTGGTTGAATTTGGTCACAAACTAGATGAAAAAATGAAGGCTACACTAAGTAAAATAAAGGAAAATGCACAGGGAACCAATAGTGATGGGAAGGAAACTGGGTCTGGAATCAATGGAGTGGACCAGAAGGAAGAAAGAAACATCCAATCAGAAAAGAATGAAGAAATAAGAATTCAAAAAAATGAGGAGAGGCTTACGAACCTCCAGGACATCGTTAAACGTTCAACATCCAAATTATAGGGGTACCAGAAGGAGAACAGGAAGAGCAACAAGTGGAAAAGTTATTTGAACAAATAATAAAGAAGAACTTCCCCAATCTGGCAAAGGAAATAGACTTCCAGGAAGTCTAGGAAGCTCAGAGAGCCCAAAGAGGTTGGACCCAAGGAGGAACATGCCAAGGCACATCATAGTTACATTACCCAAGATTAAAATGAAGGAGAGAATCCTAGAAGCAGCAAGAGAAAAGGAGACAGTTACCTACAAAGGAGTTCCCATCAGACTGTCAGCTGATTTCTCAAAAGAGACCTTGCAGGCAAGAAGGGGCTGGAAAGAAGTATTCCAAGTCATGAAAGGCAAGGACCTACATCCCAGATTGCTCTATCCAGCAAAGCTTCCATTTAGAATGGAAGGGCAGATAAAGTGCTTCCAAGATAAGGTCAAGTTAAAGGAGTTCATCATCACCAAGCCTTTATTATGTGAAATGTTAAAGGGACTTATCTAAGAAAAAGAAGATAAAAAACATGCATAGTAAAATGACAGCAAACACAATTATTAACAACCACACCTAAAACAAAAACTAAGCAAACAACTAGAACCTAAGAAAAAGAAGATAAAAAACATGCATAATAAAATGACAGCAAACTCACAATTATTAACAACCACACCTAAAACAAAAACTAAGCAAACAACTAGAACAGGAAGAGAACCACAGAAATGGAGATCACATGGAGGGTTAGCAACAAGCGAGTGGGAGGAGGAAAGAGGGGGGAAAAGGTACAAAGAATAAGTAGCATAGATGGTAGGTAGAAAATAGACAGGGGGAGGGCAAGAATAGTATGGGAAATATAGAAGCTAAAGAACTTATAAATATGACCCATGAACTAAAGGGGGGCAATATGGGTGGGAGAGGGTATGCAGGGTGGAGGGGAGTGAAGGGGGAAAATGGAACAACTGTAATAGCATAATCAATAAAATATATTAAAAAATGTTTTTCAAAAAAGGGGGCGAGATGTTGGGAACAGCCCTGCCTGGTTTCAGAAGCTGTAACTTCCCATGGCTAAGGCTGAGCGAGTGATCTTTGGACCATAAGTCACTAAGGAGACAAAGCTTGTCTCCCTGGCAGGGGTGCCACCTCTGCTTCTTTTATTTCACCCTTCCTGGCCCCCAGTGCTTGATTGGTTAGCCAATGACGGGTAAGATTCCCCAAGAGGGGAATGACCTAAGACAGGCACAATCATGGGGAGCCCCCAGGGAAGGACTTGGGGGGCTATAGAAAAAGGGGGTGATGGACCTTCACCCCTTGGCTTTGACATAGCCTGAGCCCTCATTTTGTCTGGGAGAAGTCTCCTAATCTCTTGGCTGCCTTACTTCCCCTGCCTGACTTAAGCCTGAAACAATGACAGAGGGCAGTGCAGTCCTGTGCTGGAAAGGGTGGGTTCCCTGGGTGATCAGGTCTAAGAAAGAATATATAAAATCCTGTGACACCTGCTTTGCTAAGAATGCTCTCAATTAAATAAGGGTCTGAGCAGGAAATGAGTTCATTTCCCAAAGTTTTGTAGCCCTTTAGCTAACAGACCCTGATTCAGAATAAGCCCTTGTAGTTCTTTGCATGCTATCTGTTGTTTGATCCTTACTGCCTAACAATGATTAATGAGCTTTACCTGTATTCCTATGCAAACTGAAAGCCAATAAAAGCTTGTCAAAGCAAGGGTTGTGGCACTCTGCCCTTGAGAGAGTAGCTGTGCCATCTCTTTTCCTCCACAGGACTCAGTACTCTATGTGAATGTCTCGTCTCATCCATAATGCCATCCACTGAGGGCCGGTGTCTGTGTCACTGAGCCACACCAGCCAGGTGACATGTATTTTTCAATGCCCCAACAGTGCACATGAATTACAATTCTAGTGCATTTCTGTCAGCATTGGAAATTACTGTGAAGTATTGTTTTTACTTTAGTATAGGAAAATAATGATTCATTATTTTAATTTATATTTATTTCAACTATTTAAAGGTTGAAAATTTTCCTCTTTTTTAATAGTTGTATTTTTAATGAATTATTTATTCATCTATTGCTGATTTATGTATGGGGAAATAAGTGTTTTTCTTATTAATTTTTATGTATTGCAATATTTAACCTAATAAAGAAATCATATCTTCTGAAAATATTATTCCAATTTCTAGTTTTGACTGTTTTGTAATTTTATCTTTAGAAGTCCTAACTTTTATTTGAGGTATATATTATCACTTCTAAGTTAGGAAAGGACTCTCCCTTCTAGAATTTTGGTAAGTATTTAATCACATTTCTGTTTTGATTTATTTTAACTAATAATTTTTCTCATGGAAAATTACTTCCTTTAAATTGTTTTCCAGTCATTCAAATATCTGTAGACTACTCATTTTTTTCTACTGATTTGCAAAGCTCTCCTAATCACCTGTAGGTCTTCATTAAAATGTTGCTCATTCATGGGATATTTGTCTTCATAGATAGCACTAGTCACCTACTCTAATGTTAGTAGACAGAGGTCCACTTTCAAAGCTTTAAGTTTGGTGTTTCAGACAGATGAATGCAACATTTGGGAAGTTAGGACCCTCATCCTTACAAAACACTAATTTTTTTCTATATCTCAATTATTTTGGTATTACACCTACATTTTTCCCAGTAGTTAAAAGTATCCCCCTCCCTGGGTTTGTAATTTCCAAAGTGTTCTGCTTGGTGTTTATTTATCAAAGGATATGACTCTCTAATCCCTCCTTTCTCCTTATTTCTCTAGATACATGGTCTTACGTTTGGAACTCAAAGCATAATGGCCTGGAGGCACTCTGATCCATCAGTGTTGAATGTCTATTAGATTTGGGAAAGGCAACCTTAGTAATTCACTTTTGACTCAAGAATTTAACTTCTGAGTGGAGAAAGTATTTTTTTTCTACCTAAGCAAATTAAGTTTGAAGACATCTTTAAAAGGGAAAGGAAAATCTTACTGTATTCCATCCACTAACTCCTGAATCCTCAGATCTTCTGGTCAATGTCACTTCCTCAGGAAGTAACTGGTCCACCTGTTGATGGCCCCTCGCTCAGCCACCCCTTCCTTGAGAGCATCCACCACTGTCTGTAATGTCTTTATCTGTTTCACGACTTAATGTCTATTTATTCCACTTCCAACAATAACAGTCAATATTTATTGAGTGTTTACTCCAATTCCAGACACTGCATTCTTCACCTGTAGATCTGCCCTGTGCAATAGGACACTGCATGATGATAGAAAGATTACCTCTGTGTGTTGTCTACTATGAGAGCCACGAGCCACATGTGACTCCTTAGCAGTTGAAATGTGGCTAGATGACTGAGAAATTGAATTTTAATTTTGTCTAATTTTAATTAAGTTAAATAGCCACATGTGGATACTGACTACTATATTGGACAGCACAACTAGGCAATAATTTCCAGGAATGATCGTGTCTGTTTTTGCTTATCATTATACCCCTGCTACTAGCCCAGTAACCCACACAATTGGTAATTATTGACTAAAATGATCACCCAGAGGGGAGTAGGACAGAAAGATAAGTAAAAACGGTGCTCTGAAAGCACCAGATTATGAAGAACGCTCACCTCCAGTGCAGTATCTGGAGGCGTTTTTGAATAAATTTTATTTGTCAAGTAACACAAAATAAACATAATAAAAATAAATATTTGGAATAAATTTAGTAAAGCTGAGCATAGTCTTACAACTCATATTTAATAAAAAAAAAAGAAAAGGAAAACAGCATAAAATTTGAGTTGGCCAAAAAGTTCATTCAATTTTTTCCACAGGATGGTGCTAGTAGTGCTTCGAGTTATCTTTATTTTTATTTAATTAACTTTATTTTTTAATTATATTTCATTGATTATGCTATTACAACTCTCCTGATTTTTTCCCCCTTCTCCCTCTTTACCTAGCACCCCCCAATCCCCCACCATCATTCATAGCCATGGGTTATGCGTGCAAATTCTTTGGCTACTCCATTTCCTATACTGTACTTTACGTCCCCATGTCTATTCTGTAACTACCTCTTTGTGCTTCTCAATCCCTTCACCTCTTCACCCCCCACCACACACCCCACTCCCACCTGGCAACCATCAAAACACTCTCCATATCCATGATTCTGTTTCTGTTTTTTTTGTTTGTTTGTTTGCTTAGTTTGTTTTTTAAATTCAATTTTAGAAATATGTATTTATTGCCATTTTCTTTTTCATAGTTTTGATCTTCTTTTTACTAAGTAAGTCCCTTCAACATTTCATAAAATAATGGTTTGGTAATGATTAACACCTTTTATCTTTTCTTGTGTGGGAAACTCTTTATCTGCCCTTTGATTCTAAATGATAGCTTTGCTAGGTAGAGCAATCTGGGCTGTAGGTCCCTGTTTTTCATGACTTTGAATATTTCTTGTCAATCCCTTCTAGCCTGCAAAGTTTCTTTTGAGAAACCACCCAACAGTCTTATGGGTACTCCCGTGTAGGTAACTAACTTTTTTTTTTCTTGCTGTATTTTAAGATTCTCTCTTTACTTTTAACCTTTGGCATTTGAATTGTGGTGTGTCTTGGTGTGGGCTTCTTTGCATCCATTTTGTTTGGGACTCTCTGTGCTTCCTGGACTTGCATGTCTATTTCCTTCACCAAATTAGGGAAGTTTTTGTTCATTATTTTTTTCAAATAGATTTCTAGTTTCTTTCTCTTTCACTTCTCTTTCTGGCACCTCTCTGAGGTGAATGTTGGAATGGTTGAAGTTGTCCCAAAGGTTGCTTATATTATCCTCATTATTTTGGATTCTTTTTTTCTTCTTGCTGTTCTGATTGGTTGCTTTTTGCTTCCATAGGTTACAAATCATTGATGTGATTTTAGCTTCATCCACTCTACTGTTGTTTCCTACAAATTGTTCTTTATTTTAACTACTGTATCCTTCAATTCTCATTGGATCTTTTTTATGCTACTGAGGTCCTCACTAAGTTTCTTGAGCATCCTTGTAACCAGTGTTTTGAACTCTACATCTGATAGATTGCTTATCTCCATTTTTAAGCTTTTTTTCTGGAGTTTTGATCTGTTCTTCCATTTGGGCCATGTTTCTTTGTCTTCTAATTTTGGCAGCTTCCTTGTGTTTGTTTCTATGTATTAGGTTAAGCGGCCAGTCAGCTGTAAGGATTGGTTGTGACCACTGACCACTATCCTTTTCCCTCCATGGAGGATCAGCTGTTCAGGGACATGGTGGTGGTACAGCTGCCCACTGGGTGCATAGGCTCTGGGGTTTCTTGGATGGTGCAGACCAAAGTTAGCCCCTACCTGTGTTTTCCCCTGGGCCACCCTGCCTGGGCTATAAAGCAATCTGAAATGGCTGTTATGTGTGCTGGGCTTGGAGATTCCCAGACAAACAGAAGCTGTGAACCTAGGCTGGCTGCTGCTAGTGTCTGGACTGGGGCTCACTGACGCCAGCTGTTGTTTGTTTGATAGGATTTAGAAAGTTGTGAAGCATGAGCCAAGAGCAGCCATTCATATGGAAAAGCAGTTTGGGTGGGCTATAAGTTGGGTGGGGAAGAGTCTCTAGGGATCTCCAAGACGGCTGAAACAGTGTTAGCCAGGCTGATGGAGTCTCGGATACGGCACCAGCTTGCTGGCTCTGTGGGGGGAGGGTTCAGGAAAGGGACTATGGCTTCTATTTGCTTTGATGCCAGACATTTTAGTCTCTC
Source organism: Tonatia bakeri (assembly GCA_004024845.1). Classification (NCBI taxonomy): domain Eukaryota; kingdom Metazoa; phylum Chordata; class Mammalia; order Chiroptera; family Phyllostomidae; genus Tonatia; species Tonatia bakeri. The sequence goes on from PVIA01007814.1 coordinate 7,884, forward strand.
TATGTATACCACTGGTGCCTTTTAAGCTGCTGTCCTGGTGCTGGAGCTCAGAAAGAGTGAGTCTAAGTAAGTGAGTCTCTGTGTGGATTCTTTAAGAGGAACTGCTCAGGGCTCCAGAATCTTCTTCCACCGACTCAATCCCTGCTGGTTTTTGCATCCAGAAGTTGTGGTGTCTCACCTTCCTTACACTAGAACCCTGGGCTGGGGGGCCTGGTGAGGGGCTAGGACTCCTTGCTCCTGAGATATCCCTCCTGGATTTTTATCCACCACACGTGGGCGAGGGACCACCCTGTTCTGTGTCTGTACCCCTACTAACCAGTCTGGATAGACGTGGTTTCTTTAATCCTACTGTTGTTGGACTTCCATTCAACTCAATTTCTGACGGTTCTGAGTGATGGTTGTTCCGCATTTTAGTTGTAATTTTGATGTGGTTTTGGGAGGAGGCAAGCCACACCTGCCTATGCCATCATTGTGACCAGAAGTCTGCTTAGCTGTCATTAACTTCATTCAAAAACAAATTTGTTATATTGTATTGTGACAGCTGTCATATCAGCATGCATTAAAAAAACTTACCAAAATTGGTGAATTTTTGTGTAGCCATTTTATTATTGAAGATAGAAGAAAACACGTAACCTTTTTAGTACATTATGCTTTATTATTTGAAGAAAGGTAAAAACACAACTGAAATGCAAAAAAGGATTTGTGCAGTGTATGATGAAGGTGGTGTAGACTGACTAAATGTGTCGAAAGTGGTTTGCAAAGTTTCTTGGTACTACTGATATTTTGGGCAAATAACTCTTTGCTGTGGGGATGTCGTATGCATTGGAAGATGTTTAACAGCACCCCTGGCCTCTACCTACTAGAAATTAATAGTGGGAGATAGCTGATATACTCAAAATCTATATCTAAATCTATAAAGTTATCTATGAAAATGAAAAATATCATTTATTTTATGGATAAAACTAAATGGACTTTTTGGCCAATCCAATAGTAGCTTCTGAGAATCAGCGCTTACCTGACAAAAAATTAATTTAATGTCAAAATACACTTTCTGGGATACATTCCTAACATGAGCCACACAATCCTAGTAGTTGTTTAATGACAAGCTTCTTCACTCTCTTTACCCCAGAAAACACTGGCTATTACTGAAAGCATTTTCCTAATTGGAGGTATCCATTTGAGCCATATTTGGTGTGTTTTCAAATTCTATTACCTGGTATATATTTTTATTGTCACTACTCAGGACAACAATCTAACAGATTAAGAGCATAAGGGGACTCGATTCTATTTTGTAATTAAATGTCAGAAAGTCATTTATGCTGAAGTTTCTATATATGAACTGTTAAATGTACTCATTAAATATGTATTAAAACAATACTGCATATATATTATGGTAACTTTTTTAGTATTGGTAGCTTTCAAAATTGTCAACGTATTTTCAGAAAACAGCATTAAATGTTCACTCAAAAAACTTTGCTTGATTGGTAAATTGCATGATGAAAAGAGCTAGAAATTTTGGGTTGAAATAGATAATAGTATCTTAAGGCTTAAACCACTTTATATTGTCCTGTTACATCAAGCCACTCTAGTAAGAATTTGTACTAAGTGAATCTGAATTAAATTGCTCTATGGAAAATTATGTTTTAAACGAAAATGCTCACTTAAAAACAACAGAGCACTTGTACATACCTGGCTGTGTTACGCTGGGAAAAATTGACATCTTTGTTTTCTTGTTGTTAAGTGTTCCATATATTTTACTTAGTTTTAATGTTCCTTCTAAAATTATGACTATGAAGAATAATGGCCTCTAAATCAAATGTTTATAAAAACAAAAATCAAAAAAGAATACTTTCAACTTTGTCACTACTTATGAAAATGATGTCTATGTTATCTGTATTTTTGTTCATATTGAAGAGGCACAATGCTAATAAGAGGAAAAATCTCTATAATGATTTTTGTCTAACTGAAGGACTAAAATATGGTAAATAACAGATCTTAAAATTTTCAGCTCAGTGTAACTGATCACAACAAACCAAGAAACATGCCCACTTTGCCTTATCGATTTCCACTTTGGAAAATGTAATATATCTACTTTGCCAATACATCTTACAAATCTCATAAAAGGACCAGATAAAAATCAATAAAATAATATTGTACTCTATTATGAAGGAAGAAACAAAGTTTACTGTTGTACGTTTTTTCTTTTCTTTTTTTTTTAAATGCGTGCACAGTTAGGTACTTTAGGGCAATTTAAGTGGGTTGTATCTCTTCTGGTGATGGAAATAACTGATCGTTCTGGTTTCTGATCACGAGCCTCCTTCTCGAGGCATGCGCACTGAAGAACGCACGTGACATTCAGCCTAGGCATTACCAACGCCGATTACCACTTCTCCCACTTCTCTTTGAACAATAAGTAGGCAATAAAATGCTTCCCATTGGCCAGGTTATACACATTAATGTCTCTGAGTCATGAGAGCAGCTGACCAAGTGCGCCCTACCTGAATTTAATTGCTTTTACCTTGCACTGGCACAGAGTACACTCGGTGCCGTGTTTGATCCAAGAGGAGCCAGTGAAGCGAACCACGTTCATCTCATCCAGGCAAGTTTTGGTGATGTCATTGCGAATGGTGTCGGCCTGGCAAGGGTCGGTGACACAGCGAGGGCAGCACTCACTCTCTGGGAGCACACTGAATTCACATTCCACCTCTGGGCAAGGCAGGGGCCAACAGTCAACTTCCCCTTGCTGTAAGAGAAGCAGATTTGCAAGGGCAGAGGGAGGGGAAGGGAGGACCAGGAAGGAGGCAGGCGGGAGGGAGTGTGGTACACACTGCTCTGACAGACATTTATACTCAGACTTTCAAGGCCGCGCATCTTGCTGTTGAAGTGATGAGATCTATGCTGCAGCTGAAATTTAAACCGGCTTTCAATGATTAAACAAAAACAACAATAAAACAAAAGCAAAAACCATTCTCTTAAACAATCAAGTTTGCATGCCCTTATCTTTCCTATGAAAAAGGGAAATGATTTACAATGGGAGAGGTTTTTAATTAACTTTTTGCCTATGCAATCTTTAAAAAAAATTTTTTTTGATATTTTCCCCTAACTTCTCATTTTTTCCCTTCTGCATAAAAGAAACTTTGGGCCATTTATGAGAAAATAAACTGAAATATGAAAGGAATTTGATAGCTTTTCTTTGTTCATTTATATGTTTCTCAGTATAGGAACTTGGGGGGAAATAAAATTAGGAACTGATTTCAGTCTTTTTCATCCACCTGGGAAAATCGTATGAATTGGATCTTTCTAAAACGTAGTTCTTACCTGTTTCCTATTTTCTCCCTAATTCTGAATCTCTGGGTTTTGGAGATGAAGGCCGACTTCAGGCACAGAAACTGACCTTGCTCTGTCAATTGATTTTTGGGTTGAAAGTACGAAAAGGAAGCAACAAAAAAGCACTGCCTTAAAAATATCCTCACAAACAGAAAGAAAACTAGCCATAACTTTAAAAGTAGTGTCTGTGAAACTTTCTTCTACACACACACATAGGCCAAATTTTCCTTTTCCATTTGTACCACTAGAAAGAAAGAAGACACTTGGTCAAATGGAAAAAAGACCATGGTTTCTTAATCAAGTCTGTACTTTATTTTTTTATCTATTATTTCCAGGAGAAGTCTCATAAATATATGCAGACATTCAATTCTAACATTCTAATAAGTACTTATTACATATCCATATTATGTATAAAACCACATGCCCACTAGAACAGCATTGACAGTACTGATCTTCAGAGGGAAAGAAAAATGTTTTGATTTTTTTTTTAAGTCTGAGTGTGACTGACAGAAATAGATTAACAAAAGTTCTACTTGGAAAAAATGATTGTTTTCATGAATGCCATTGTTGTATTCATAACAAATATTTAGTGAGTGCTTATTATTGGGTTGGCCAAAAAGTCCGAATGGTTTTTTCCATAAAATAAAAGACACATTTTTCATTTTCACCAATAATTCTATTGATTTGGATATTTTGAGTATGTCAGATACCTCCCACGTGGTATAAAATTGATTGTTCTCAATTAGTGTCATGATTTGATCACTGTCAGCTTCAACTGATCTGAGTGCAGAGCATCGTCCAGCAAGACATCTCCAGCATGAAACTTTGCAAACCTCTTTTGACACATTTGATGAGTTACAGCACCTTCTCCATACACTGCACGAATCTTTATTTTTTTGATGTGTCAGTTGTGTTTTTTACCTTTCTTGAAATAATAAAGCATAATGTGCTGAAAATGTTGCATATTTTTTTCCGTTTTCACTCTTAAAATGGCAGCAAAAAAAATTACCAATTTTGAAGGTTTTTTTTAATGCATGCTGATATGACAGGTGTCACAATACAATCTAACAAATTTGTTTTAAATAAAGTTAAAGAAAACTAAGTGTTACTACAGCCATCTTACAGAAAAAAAAAACAAATGAACTTTTTGGCCAACTCAATATATGCCATTAGGTATCCGCTCTAGATGCTGGAGTCTAAGTAAGCTTTGCTGGAAGAGACTGAGTAGGCTGGGAGGGTCTCTTATTTTGAGCTCTGGACATATTCCTGGAAAGACACACAACACGGTGCCCCAGAATATCCTTCCCAGATCTGGACCTCACAGTGCCATCTTGTCATCCTAACCACGCTCACTTTTTTGTAACTGCTGACACTACAGCTGGGTAATGCGTACTTGTGGAGGATAGAGAGCCGGGTGGCTTTCCTATCTAGAGTCTCGGTCTGAACTCTTCTGGAACTTCATGTAGCTGAACTTACCAGGCAGCGACACTGTTGGCAATTCTGGACCCAGGTGTCACCACTGTTGTACAGGGTTTCCCCATTTTGATGGAGGCACTGACTGCTAAGCCTTGGGTCACATTCAGGACAGCAAAAAAGATCAACCGTGGGATTCTCACAGTCACAGACCATCCGACGACACATTACAAATCCATTCTGTAGGAGAAGGAAGAACAGCAGTTACCAAAAGCCTCCATTTCTCAATATACTAACATATGTGTGTTCATACATGTGTGTACATATATATTTACATATAATATGTATATACAATTTTAGATGTTGATTTGAAAGTTGAGATAATTTGTACTGTTTATCCAATATAATTGATTTGCTTTAAAGTTTCATTTTGTAGCTAACTTACAGAAATTACCCAAGCTGGAGAATTTCTGATTTCCTTTCCACAAACTACTTGACTAAAAAAAAATTTTCCAGAAATGGTCTGAATAAAATTAGAAGAACTACATGGTCCGTATGTGTGTATAAATGTGTGTGTGTGTGTGTGTGTGTGCACTTGTTTACTAAGACAATAGTTTGAATGTTAATTAAATTGTTTTGTGTGAGGGCATGTATATTTGGTAGCTAGTCAGTAAGTCTTACATGTTATTAAGTTTATGGAATATCTTAAACCTTATGTTTTTGTATAAATTTTTATCAATTTCTTTCATAGTAGTTGAGCCTTTGGTGCATAGTAGCACTCTTTAACTAAAATTTAAGTCACTATTATTAGTGGGGCACATGAACATCTCTCTAACGTTCAATTATAGCCCAATAGGTATTTTTACTCCTAGGCCATAGCATGTCCATTCTGGCTTCATTTATGCATTCACTGAAATGTGATATTGTGACTATGAAAACAATAGCATAGTTAGTAACAAACTTTCATCAAATGTGACAAATAAACATATTGTGGTATTTACATACAATGAAATATTGTTCAAGAACAAGAAGAAATGTGTTCCTGATATACATGTATGTCATGAATATAAATGAATGTCGAAAACATAACACTGGCAGAAAGAAACCAGACACAGGGAGCATGTGCTGTATGATTCCAAGCATATAAGGCTCTAGAAAATACCAATCTAATCTTTAGTGACTGGAGATGGTGCTTGCTTGGGGCTGGGGTATGGAGTTAACCAAGAAAGGACAGAGGCAACAGTTTGGGTAGGTAAAAATGTTCTATTAATACTTACTGTGGTTAAATGGACATACGGATTTTTCTAAGTTCATTAAGCTGGTCCCTTGAAAGATATGCAAATTACACCTCAATAAACATGACTAAATTTTTTTACTTATACCAACCTGACATGAGCACACAGAACACCGGTCATTTTCCAACACCCAAATCTGACCATTGTGCTTAATTTTTCCGTCATGGATGCAGTCCCCGGTACAATTCTTTCCGTGAGGACATCGGCAATCATATCCACCATCCAAGTTAAAACAAATGGTATCATTGGTACAGCTGTGCCTTCCAGTCCCACACTCGTCAATATCTACAGTTAAAAAAAAAGACAGCAGCCAATGTGCTTAGAATATGCTGGGTTTCGAACAACTTCAGACAGGCAAATTGTGTCCTGATGTCACACGTAAACTAATTTTCATCTTACTGGCGTGCATTTTTTATCAAGTGCTGACTAAAGCAATGTTAATCATCTAGGGATTTTGCAGGAAAATATTATCATCTTTGATTTCAGACACCAAATAACCTTGCTTATATTTTTGACTTTTATATCTCTGTAAACACCATTAGGCTTTATGGAACATATTTTTTTGAAAGTGAAGAATGAGAGTCAATTTATCAAACAAAACCAGTTTGGCAGTAGAAATTCTAAAAGGGCCTATGATTTTTTATTGAGGAAATCATTGGTTAAAATGGTACAAGCAGAAAACCCTTTCTTAGTGGGAGATAAAATGTCATGGGAACCCTGAGGCATTTTATTCAATTTCAAGCCCAATTCTCACAGCCATGTCAGCCACATGTAAGCTCTTTCCAGCGTTCTGCTTAGCTGTTCTTCCCTGACAGCCTAGGAATTTCCACACCATCCTTATACCCTGTGCTTCCCCCACAGGAGGGCAAGGTACCACCAGCAATCGCCATTCTCTCAAAAAGAATCCACCACTTCTTAACTTTTCCATTTCAGATGATCATTTCTTCTCCTGCCTGACTTAGTTGGCAACTGCCTGTGCTTCACCCGCCCTCACCCAGTCCACGGCAATCACGGCCTAAAGCATTTCCATACAGATGAAGAGCAAATACCCTGACCCACAAATCAGGCCCATAAGGAGGAAACATGGTTCATTTTATTTATCCCCATCATTTAAAGGTCACAAGCCAAAATACATTTCAGGGATATTGTATGAGTGGCGATAAGCAGTTTCCACCCCCCCCCCCCATTTCATCTGTTTCCACTGAGTAGAGGCCAAGAAAGAAAGAATTAAATTATAATAGGGAAGGTGGGTTAGAGAGAAGACAGAATATATTGCTTTAAGTGGGAGAAATGTACATTGATTTTACTCCACAATTTTAAAAATGGAGTTTAGTAAATATTTTTCTTAAGTAGTCTGATTTCAACAATATTGGAGACATGGACTAGTCAACATTATAGTTTAGCCATATTTAAAATCTTAAATACTTAAATTCTGTCATATATGAATTCCTGAAAATAAGCCACATGATGTATTTCTATTTACCTTGATTTTTTATTAGTTCCTGTCTCTACAAAACCAGTGAATTGAGTCAATGGCTGAAAAGATTTTTATTAAAATTATGATGAACTATGTTAATAGCATGACTTACCAAGGATAATACTGCTTATAATTATAGACTGTGATCAAAAGGAGAACTGTTACCCAATACCAGAATACTTTAAAATATTTTTAAAGTGCACTGGTTAATATATATATTTTTTCAGATCACATACAATTTTCTCTTGGTAATGGAAATGAAAATTTTAAAGTAGCCCTATATCTGGTATATTCAGAATACTAAGGTATATTTGATGAGTTGATCTTCATCTCCCATTAATGTTTTTTGTAATTAGGAATTACAGTAAGCAGGAAAATGTGAACCATAGTTATTTGGTCTCTTTGACCACAAACTCTACAAAAACCTGTTATTACATAGTCCTTTGAATATACTATTAAGGACATTATTTCATCAATGGCAATCAATAGCTGGATTTTTACAATCTTTTCATTTTGCCTGACATTTAAAATGAAAGCTCTGATATCAGGCAATGTTTTTTTTTTCCTTTGAAGGCAGAGAGAGGCCTTGGATTTGTTGCAGAAGACAAAGAAAAGATGTCCAGGGACATCCATGCTCTTAAGTAAAGAATAATTATAATAAAAAAAAAGAGTAAAACATTGCTCACAACAGTGGTGGACATGCACTTGTCCCACGTGGAGAAATGTGCAGGCAGAAATATCACAGTGGATTAGTCATCACCTTTTGTCCAGTGGGATTTGACTTAATTCAGACTCATCTTTTCTGCTTCTCTACACTGGGTTTCCCACTGCAGAGAATATTCTCGATTGAATGGTAGTACAGGCTTTTTGAAATTCAATTTTACATATAGTTTTACTATAGTGCTTGGTTCCTAAATTAAATATGCGTAAAGGGTTTATATTCTGCTTTGAAAAACCTACTATGGTATATAACATTTCTAACTTTAAAAATATTGATAACTCCTCTAGTGAGTGACTGAAAAAATAATTCTGCTATATCCAGTGATCAAGTCTCAGTTGTCATCTGACTTGATCTAGCAGCGGTACTTGACACGGTTTATTCCCTCTCCCTGATAAATTTTCGTTACTTGCTTTTTATTACATGCTTCTTTGGTAGCTCTTTTAGACCCTGTCTTCTGCCGACATACATACTCCCCAGGTGTGGCCACTAAACTCGGAATAAGCTTTAGTCACGTGAAGAAGTGGTCTAGTCAAGACAAGTGTATGTGTGAAGCCACAGTATTTAGAGCCGCTGAGATGTGGTATGATTGATCATCTGGGGAGTGCAGAGCAGCTAAAGAGGTACTCAGGGCCCAGGTAAAGGCCATGTTAACAAATTTGAACTTTATCATAAAATAATCTCATTTTACAGAATTGCAAAAAAAAAAGTCACAATCAGATATCCTTTTCAGAAAGCTTCCTTTGGTTTCATATTGGGACAGGAATTTGAGTGGATTAGAATTTGCAGCCAACAGATCAATCAGCAGGCTCATTCAGAAGTCCAGGCAAAAGATCGTCGCATCATAAAAGCAAACACTTATATGGTAGTTGGTATCATCAGATTCTAAGTACTTTCACATAATGGCTCATTTAATCCCCACCACAACTGTGGTGGATACAATCATTATCCCCTTTGTACGGATCAAGACACTGAGGCACAGAAATGTTGTGTAACTTCCCCACGGTCACCAGTCAGTAAGGTATAGGGAGCCCACGTGAGAACCCACGCCATCTGGCTCCAGGTTTGCGCTCCTAAACCCAGTGCTGAACTGAACAGTGGCACTGGGGACGCATAGAAAGAAACAACAGAGACAGAATCATCCAAGAAAGAAATGGCGATGTTAAAGCAACTTAGTGATTTGTTGGCTACAAAGATTAGGGAGAGGGAGGAATCATGAACGATGTTCAGATTTCTGGACTGGAAAATGTGGTTGATAATATTTACAGAGAGAAAAGCAAGATTTTGCTGAGGAGTGCAAGTGGTGACAGGGATGAGGAAAGACAAGAATTTGTTTTAGAACATTGAATTACACTTTCCTCTGGGCTTCCAAGCGGAGCTGTCCAGTCAGTAATTGGATATATGGGGCCAGAGTTCAGATAAAGGACTGGGCTGAAATATGAATTCAGTGAAAATATACTTTCATCATCCCCTTTCTCAAAAATTGTCCTTCAGACTCCAGTTTAAACTTCTTTGTGAGACACTTAAAGCTACTTCCTTCCCCTGCACTCTCCCTGTTCTACTGGCCAATAGCCACACCAGACTTGAAGCCCTACAACAAATGCCAGCCAGACACTCAAGGCTTTCTTGATCCCAACCAGGAAATGATTTCTCTGTTTCCTCACAGTCCTGAATTTATATTTTTTTCTTAAGTGTTTATGATTTTTAACCTTGTAGCTTTCTCCTTTATTAAAAAAATCCACCACATTCTATCTAGTCTAACAGGTTTTGTTTTGTACATATTTTGTCTCTTCTATAAGTTGGGAGCAGGGACCACCCTCCTTCATATCTGTGCTGAGTGGATGCCTGGCAAAGCACCTCCAGGTACCAATGCATATATTCGGTAACTACATGTTGATATGAATTGGATGGATTCATTTCATTTTGGCCTTATTTTAGATTTAGGTTAATGATTTATAGTATTTAGTTTGAACATAATGCTAAAAAGATCCTATCCTATAAACATTTTTTTCATCTTACAAGTTCAAAAACCTCACCAAGCTTAAAGATAATCCTGAAATTAAAGCAATGAAGTGAAATGTGGACATGAAAATAAACTAGTATGTGAGAAAAAAAGTGGGCTTTATGCTCAGAGAGAGACCAATTTAGGGACGCAGTGGCAATGGTGACATGGATAAGGAAAGTTACTCTGGCACGTTACCTGGGATTTAATGTCTACAGCTCGGAGATAAAGGGCTCAGCAAAACAGCATATGCTTTGTACGAATGCAGCTTATAAGCATGGATTGTGTGGGTTACACAGCTGAAGCCTAAACAATAGTGCACAGTTATGTGTTGATGTCTTCAAGCACGAACCTTATACTTCACAGTGATCGGAGATGCACCGCTGTGGCTTTGTCCGCCTCCAAGTGCTTTTGTTGTTGCTGCTGCTGCTGTTGTTCAGCAGCAGACACATGGCACCTGCTCAGAAATGATCATACTCTTCAACCTGCGTCCTTCTACAAACTAATGTCGCCTACAATTCTACAAATCACTGAAATTGCAGCAAATGGATAGATGTTTAGAAGAACCATTTTAGTCTTTTTTTTATATATAACACAGGTGGGTTCTTTTAAAAGAATCCTTCAGAGCACATTGTTTTCTGAAAGAGCAGTGTATTTTTTTGTGATAAACATTAAATTCTAATGGAAGATAACAGAAGAATCATCATTCCAGAATTGTGGTTTTTTGAAAATAACCATTTCCACTGTTCCTGTTTTTATGGCATTTCCTTGAAAAGCCCTTTCTCTGTAAGCATCTCATAGAATATTTTACTTCCCTATCTTCAACTTTATTATGTGTTACTTTAATTTTCATTGTTATTTTCTGAATACTCATGAATGTACTAATTATGTTTTGTCCTGATCATTACTATTTATACATATATTTACTTCTAACATAGTAACTATAAATCATACTATATACCTACTTTAAAAACAAAACAAAACAAAATCTAACCAAGGATACTTTTATGGGTTTTTATAGAGAGAGAGAAGGGAGAGATACAGAAACACTGATATGAGAGAGAATAATTGATCAGTTGCCTCCCATACATGCCCTGACCAGGGATCAAACCGGCGATATTTTTGGTGTACAGGACAATGCTCAACCGACTGAGGCACCCAGCTGGGGCCCATATATCTATTGTTAACATAGGTTACATTCCTAACACACTTCCAATTAAAATATTATCTATCATGCATCTCGATCTTTTTTATTAGAAAAATAAATATACCATCTGTTACGTGAGAACTATTATAGACACTGATGTCTGACAAGCAAACAAAGTCTATGACTCTTGGAGCTTATCCTCTACAGCAGAGAATGAGCAAGGAAACTAACATATACAAACATTTCAGGAGAATTGATAGCTTGTGTGAAGAAAAGTGACTCAGGGTTACTGAATAACGTCAGGGGTAAGATGCTATTTTAAATTGGGAGTCCTTGAGAAGCATTTTAGAGGAAATATAAATAAAATTTAAAATGAAGCATGCTAAGATCTGGGGAAAGAACTTTTCAGACAAAAAAGAAAACAACAACACATGAGAAGGGAATCAGTTCGGTTTATCTAAGAAGTGTCAGGAAAGCCAAGTACTATATCATGTAGGCCTTTGGAAACCATTGTTAGGGTTTTACTCTCCTCCAGTGAGTGAAGGAAGAAGTGGCGGGGTTAATGAGAAAGCCAGGAGAGAGTGGTGTCCTCGAAGCCAAGTGAAGGAATTTGCTTCAGGAGGAAGCCATGATGATCTGGGCCACATGGCTTTGACATCAAGCAAAAGACTAACTGGCCGATGGGTCTGGCAAGATGGAAACTGTTAGTAATCTTGAAAGGAAGGCATTCCCTGGAGCAGTGAGACTCAAGCTTCACGGAAAGCAAGAAAGCAGAGATAAAAAGGCTAGACAATTCTTTCAAAGAGTTTTGCTCTAAAGGGGAGTAGAAAATGAGGGAATATTTGGGGAATCTGGTAGTGTCTATGAAAATTACTTTTTGTTTTATATTTTAAAGATGGGGTGCTGCTCCAGGCTCTTTTTCTGCTATTGAGAATGACACAGTAGGAAAAAAGTATAATGTGAAAGAGAAAGGGGATAGGACAGGGGAAAAGACCTCATGGAGGCAAGAGGGGGTGAGATGCAAGGTACAGTGAAGGGTTTAATTTTTGATAGGGCAAACTGCAACTTCATTGTGTGAAAGCAGCAGAACAGACATAAATGAGAGTTAGCCAGTGTAGCTCCTGGTGCAGAAGTGAGGTGCTTCTGCTTTCTCAGTTAAATACAAAGGATGGCATCAACAGAAAATGAAGAGAAAGGAAGTGATATCTAAGGTCAGAGGAAATGGGAGAAGGTATGAAATGGTTGGATCAGGCAGTTGTGGGGAAAGTTACTAAGAAAATAAAGTAGGAATGTTGTACAATGCTGATGGCCCTTATAGCAGGTAGCCTATAAGATGACCCCAATGATCCTCAGTATTGAATTTTTAGGCTCTGATATAATCCTCTCCTCTAGAATGGGGGGTAGACTTATTGAGTCACTTCTAATGAACAGAATATGAGCAAGTGGTGAAATGTCCCATCTGAGAATAAGTTATAAAAAAGCTGTGGCTTCTGTCTTAAGCACCTGCCCTCTCTTGAACTGCTTACTCTGGCGAGCCAGCTTCTTTGTCTTGAGGCAGCCCTGTGGAGTGGTTCAGGTGCTAAGGAAACAAGGCATGCCAATAGCCATAAGAGTGACCTTGGAAACAGAGTCTCATTCCCTCCACCCCCACCCCAGACAAGCCTTCAAGATGGTCAACAACTTAGCTGCAACCTCATGAGGAACCTTGAACCAGAAGCTTACACCTAAGCTGCTGTGAGATAACTTTTGCTATTTTCAGCTGCTAAATTCGGAAGTAACTTTTTATGCTTCTATAATACAGCTCTCCTGAGATGTGTCATCATAAATTTAAAACACAGTAAGCACAATTACAAATGTAAAGTATAATAGCAGAGGTATGTGTTTATTCTAGTCATGTTCTGATGCACAGAAAATGATGTGCAAATATACCACGCAAAATGAAACAAAGGTTATCCCCAGAGAAGAGGTGGGAAGGACGGGGGAGAAGAGGATGAAATAAAGATGCATTTCCAGTACACACACACACACATATGCACATGGGCGCATGTTTCCGTATGATTTGAGTTATTTATAATCACATTATTTATATCCATCCTTTATATGTGAACTTAAAAGACAAGAAGAAGACCTCTTTCTCATAATATACTATAGAATATAAGCTAAATAGTTTATCAGGGAAGAAGAAATCACACTGTTTGATCTGCTTCTTGACCTGCAATCTGGTTCTTGGCTTTCTCTACAGGGTTGGAAGTATTCACTAGAACACTAACAAGGGCAGGGTAAAGCCCTCAGACCACAGGTAAGGGTTATTTGCAAATGCCAGGTTTTAGCCCCTGCTAAAGCAATAGTATTCCCATTCCTACACAGAAATTCAGATGGCCCTCTGCTCAAGGTCCAGCACTCTGCAGCTGCTGTCAAAGCATGCTGGGAGCCTTGGCATCTATCACCCAAGTCTGCTTCATGTTTCTCCCAGAGAGAACCTTTTGAGGCACAAGGATAAAAGGCATCTTATCATTTAGGTGTCAAGTGCTGTTAAGTTAGAGTCTCCAAGGCTTTCATTGACTTTGTCATCTTAGCCACATTTTTCTCTCAGGCCGTTACTCTATGAAGGTGTAAATACAAATGGAGAAACTCATGACTTTTTGACGTTTGTCCTCCATCCTGTGCCTAACTGGAAGGATGATGGCAAATCCTTTCAGTGAGGGTGGTTTCCCTGACCATTAGAGAGCTACGCTCTGCCTGCTCTCTAAAAACTGTGCCCCTAAACAGGAGATGTAAAGAAGCAGAGTTGTTTGCCAATTCACTAAAAAAATTCAAAATTAATGGTAAATAATTGAGTATAATCTGGGTGAACTTTCCACTCCTACAAGATTGAAATATTTCAAGCAGGGACCATGTCCTCTTCATTCAGCATGGAATGCTCACTGAACATCTCTTCCCTTGCCAGACCACCGATACGTTAGGAGCAGCCCAGCGTCAGGGACTGTGTATCTTACACTTGGCCTTGTCATCGTCATATTTCCTCTACCCTCTTTTTCTCTCTATCCTGCTTTCCTCATCTATTTTTTGGCTCTTTTTGGGTCATATTTTTACATGTTTCCATTCAGAAATTTATCTGCTACTATGAGTTTATTCATTCTAAAACACCCTTCAATGGTTCCAAGTATCCATAAAGAATTGGGTTAGTGTTATAAATTTAATTATCTAAAAATAAAATGATCATAATTAGCAAGCACAGCTTAGATTTTAACATGTTTTCAATCACTGCTGTATAAACACACAGCAAAAATTGTCAAGTAAAAGATTAGGTCAATGGCTACTATTTATGTTTTACTGTATATTCCTCAAGTTCAAGAGGAGTTCTTAAATTCTAGGTCTTCTCCTGCACTGACCTTCGCACGAGTCTCCGCTGGGTGAAAACATCCCGTTGTCATGGTAGCCATCTCTGCACTCACAGTGGTACCACCCAGGCAGGTTAATGCAGTTGGCGCGGCTGTCGCACTGAACGAAGCCATCGGAGCACTCGTCGATGTCTGGCGAAGAAAACAAAAATGAAATGTTATACAATTACTGCTCTTATCTCAAGATGCAAAAACCATTCTACTAACATTTGAGTGCCAACAAATCCTAAGAACTGAGAAAACATAAGACCAAGAAACTCTACTTGATTACTGGAAGCTACACAGAAAGAATGTAGTGGTATTGTTAACAGCAGAAACATCTAGACAGCTTCCCTGTTGCAAAAGAAACCATCTGTGATTGCCATTAGCGCTGCTCACCAAGTATTTCCAGCTCTTCTAGACATAAGCTAGGATTGCCATGGGGCTTCCTAGAGCTAATTAGGGAGAGACATGTGTCACTGCTAGGAAGAGCCTTGAAGACTCATTGTGGGATGTGCATGTATTCTTCCCTACCACAATACCAGTGACTTTCAGAGGCTCTGAAGGTCAGTGCGAGCTCCTGAGTAAGGACAGTGTGGAGCACATTCCTCCTCTACTTGGAATGGACATACTATATGAGCAAGAAATCAACCTTTTTGCTCTAAGCCACTGAGCTTTTAGGGTCTTTTATTACTATCAGCAAACCCCATTACAGCCTAATACATCATTCATCATCAATATGTGCCAACTGCATTCATGCATTAATATGCTTCATATTCCTGAAAATATATGCCATCTGTGTCACTTTTTAATAGGTTTCACATATATTATCACATTCAACCCTCAAAAAATATCTTGCCATATAGGTAGCATATCAGACAAATGAAGAAAATGAGGTAAAACAATTACATGGGATTAAGGAAGGTCACCTATATGTTCATGGCTGCCTGCAAGGAGATACAGGCTAAAATTGGCAAGATTCTCTAAACAAAGAGAGCTATGTACCTTGAACCTCACATATTTCCTCCAGTAACTTACTACTATTCCCGAATAGGATGAGCCCTTTATTTTCCTTGTTCTATTTGCTGCATAATTGGAACATCCAACCCCATCCAAGCATTTTCCTTTGCTCATAGAGAGCGAAGTAATTCCCAGAGCTGCCTTACAGAGTGCCTCCTTCCTTTCAAACACCTTTGGGCTTTGGGGTTGACGCAGGCCCTGCTAAGTGATCTGATGGCACTGCACCATTGCAGCTGCCAAAAGTAGTCACATGCACCCCACTGCCTTCTTGGCAGCCCTGTACTTCCCAAACCTAAATCTTACTTCCTGTTGCAGGGACCAGGCACGATGATGTCCCTCGTGTTGAAATGATATCCAGTTGCTTTATACAGCCCTTCCCCCAAGACAGTTCTCTCCAACCCAGCAGAATCTGCCTCTTTCCTAGTCCAGTCTCACCTAACTTCGAAGTCTTGGAAGTATATATTCCTTTCATTTAAAAAAAATTTCCTCTTGCCCTGGCTGGCGTAGCTCAGTGGATTGAGCACGGGCTGCGAACCAAAGCATCGCAGGTTCAATTCCCAGTCAGGGCACATGCCTGGGTTGCAGGCCACGGCCCCCAGCAACCGCACATTGATGTTTCTCTCTCTCTCTCTCTTTCTCCCTCCCTTCACTCTCTAAAAATAAATAAATAAAATCTTAAAAAAAATTCCTCTTTTCCTATGTTTAACTTTGAAAGACATTTTTTTTAATAAATAAATAAAGTGCATTTTTTTAAAAAGAAGAAATAGGGCATTCTTCATTTACTTCTGATAAGCCCAGAGTTCCTTCACTAAAACAAACTGTTCTCTTAGATTAGGTAATAGGCCAAAAATAAATAAATATTTTATATTACTGCAAAATTTTCACACTGTTTTAGAACTATGAGTGTTTTTGCCTCTGTGGTTCCTTTTCTGAAGAGTCAGTTCCTACTGTCAGGAGTTACCACTGTCACAATAATTATTCGTGGCCAAGTCAGCTAACCATGGACTTCCTGATACAAGCGGATTGCTCCCATTCGCTAAGGCTTCACAGGTTTTGTGAAACAGCCTATTTATATTTCAATGGCCCCTCTAACTGATGAACCCCAATTGTAAATGGGACTAAAATGCTATGCTCATTCAGCTTTGTGCAGTCTTTTCTTCTAACCCAAATGAAGCAGAAAATTGATTATAGCATTTTTAAGTGTATGGACAAAAGAAATAGGTTGGGATTTAAACTTTACAAATGAGTTTATTGGAAGAGGGCCATGAGTGTTATGCTTAGCATATCTCATTTTGAAAGATTTCGGTCATTAATGTTGGTGATTTGGAAGTAACCATTAATGGAACAGAGCCTTCTCCACTGAAGCAACTCTTGCATCTATATTAAGCCTTTAATTTAGTTCTTTTTTCTTGTTGAACACAGTTGCAGGGTTACCTCAGATCCTATGACATAGATGACACATGTAATATATTTTGCTGTGTATAATGCACATCCACATTTCGTGTGCATTATACACAGGATTATTATACCCATATTATACCCGTGGTATGTAATCATTATTCCCACATATAATGTGCATCCCTATTTTTTCCTCAAAAATTTGGGCAAAATGTGTGCATTATACATAGCAAAATATAGTATATATTTCAATTTTCACTTCTTATTTTCTCTTATCACTCTTAATGCCTACTCCTATACTGTCTCAGCCCCACTTCTTTCAATGAACAATACAGCAATTTTCCTTGATCTATCAACATACAAATTAAGACTAGTAGAAATACCGTGTATTACTCAGTCACTAAAGACTGAGGATACAACATGTATTGGCCATAATGTATTTTCATATACAGTTTGAGTATTATTTTATTATGTAATTGTTACTTAGCAATATTTCAGAAGATGAATACACAAATATATGCATCACTTATTCGTTTACCATTCACTGTTTACTGCATGCCTGTTATGAGCCAAGTACTAAGTGCTGGGGAAACAAGAATACACCAACAAGAAGTGATTTTTGCCCTAACTGGGTTTACTATCTATTTAAATAGTGTTTAAGAAAATTAAATTTATGAAAATCTAAATTTACAACCATATTGAATAGTTTTTTTCAAGATACTATGTATTTATCACCTCTGGTATGGTATTACGTGATGGTATGAGTATCCTTTATTTTAATGGCTACATATTTATGTCTCTGAATTATTTCCATTTATAGCAAGTGATACTAATAGCATAGTAGCAAAACTTAAATTTGTAGAGGGAGAAGGATTACTGAAACAATGTTAAATAAACACTGGCATTTGAACATGACAAAACTTATGAAGGGGGTACAAACGAATGGAGTTTTGAAAACACCAATATGTGAAACATCTATTCACATTTCAGATAGATTTTCTGAGTAATTCCTTAGGTAGCAAAATCATTTAATTTATTTAAAATAGGACTCAGTTTACAAAATAACCCCCTAAACCAGAATTTATTTATAAAAAATTGTGTATTTATTCTCACATGTTTAAACGTCAGTTCACCTCCATTTGATGTAACACACCTATCGAGATGTTTTTTCCACTGCTCAAAACAGTTTTTGAACTTATTGATTTTGATGCCTTTTAGTTCTTCTGTTGTTTTTTTTTTTCTTTTACCTCTTCTACACTGGCAAAATGTTTCACTTTGAGGACTTTTTATTTTTTACCAGGGAAACAAAAAATGTTGCTCAGGGAAAGATGAGGTGAATAGGGAGGGTGGGGCACAAGGGTCACACCGTTTTTGGATAAAACTGCTGAACACTCAATGCTGGGTGGGTAGGTGTGCTTGTAAATCACCATCATGAAATGGGCAAACATGTTGAAAGAGTCTTAAAAAAAATTAATGAAGCTGAACACAGCCTCTCACAACAACACCAGCTGGTACACTGATACAGATGGGTTCCTAGAACACTCCCTAGCGGGGAAAGCCTGTATTGTATTACAAGGGGCCCGCCCTCTGGAAGATAA
This sequence comes from Tonatia bakeri, assembly GCA_004024845.1. Lineage (NCBI taxonomy): Eukaryota > Metazoa > Chordata > Mammalia > Chiroptera > Phyllostomidae > Tonatia > Tonatia bakeri. The sequence goes on from PVIA01007814.1 coordinate 26,659, forward strand.
TTCCATTTTTCTCCTGGGCACCCCTCCATACAAGTGTTAAAGTTCAAATTATATAGTACTTGTTACCATACAGGATAGTGAAGTAAAACCAGCCAGACAAAATATTTTGTTTCATCTTACATTTTCATGTTTCTGATCACTTTGATTTGTTTATGAGAACTTTTCTACTTTGTTGAAAGTCAATAGGAAATGAAAGGGTGCTTAAATTGCCAAAGTATGCACTTCTCACCAGAAGGTAAGCTAGTCTGGCTCATGGCTCTTGTTAAAGTCAGAGATAAAGCAAACAGCCTCATCTGTAAGTTATTTGATGGACTTAGTTGCTCAGTAAATACTCAGCAAGTGAAGAACTGAAATCTGATCCACAATGTAAGAGTTAAGTATATTTTACCCATACACAACTGTGGATATTACTGAGTTACAACACAAGGATACACACATACTATGCACTACATATTGTGTAATAAGAGAAAACAGTAAACACATTTGAAAAACATTATTTCTTGGGTACTTTCTTTAGGTCAGTAAAACCAAGTTTTCACTTGAGTGACATGTACAGAGAACACTAGACCTAGAGGAGAAAAATGTTATTACAATACTTTATTCCACGTATGAACTACTAAGTTTGAACATATTTCTTTCGAAACTGAATAAAAGTACTCAGAAGGGTAGTACAGCAGTGTAGAAGCTCATATGACTTAGTCTTGATTTTAAGGACCTAACTTTTTTTAATCTGTAGGCACATTATATAAACAACTAAAAATAAATTTTATGAAAAACTATAATTTCATTATACTGTATTATATCTTAGAGAGGAAGTACTTTCTAGCTCCTGAGGGACAATTAGAACGTTTCTAGTAGATACATTTAGACCAGTCAGCCCGTGGCAGTATTAAGATGCTGTCCCACAGCACCGAGAATCTAAAGGCCCAAAGACACTCAGCTGATGACAGCCATCAATAGCCGTCATACTCCAGGGATCAAAACAGAGCTAGCTAATAAAAGTGGAAGGCACTGTTGAGGACAGATTTTCTAGGAGGCACATATGTTTTGAGACAATCATTAAAAACAAACCAACAAGCAGAAAAATAGGGAAGGAAAACGTGTGAATACTAAGCAGCTCACACACGCCGTTCACAGTCTCATATTGTTAGGATCACACAGGCTGGGGGCCTTCTGCAAGGGCACGCAGACCGCTGGCTGCAGAGTGAGCTACCAAAAACGGCTTTCTCCACTGCATTTAAAGGGTCACTTTAGAAAATGATGAATTATTTCTTTGTAAAACTGAATGTAGTTACAAAGTGAGAGATGTGAGTGTAATCTCTTTCTCATGCATAGTAACAGTTATTCCTATAATAATAAAACAACTAAGAACAATAAAAAAGTGCAAATGTCTAGAATTATTCATACTTAAAGCAGACCCTAATCATTAGTTTAACCTGCTCTCCTTTAAAGCTAAAAGAAAACTGATTAGTTGCTATTCTACGCCAAAAAAAAATCCAATTTTTAAAAAAGGGAGCACATTATTTTTAATGGCAAAGTCAAATAATGAGTGCTGTCTTTCCTGCCATTTATCATTAATAAAACCCTGACACTATTTCTCTCCTAAAAATAGTACTTGGACTATTTATATCATTATCCTATGCCCTGGTAGCTATATTATATTGATAAACAGCAGGCAATAAAACATGCTCAAAACAATTAATCAGCTCTTGATTACCCACAGGTGGATTATTTGCTGTCAGGATTATCTGCAGCATTTTTTAAATCCCAAGGTCATGTCCCTGCCTCTTGGGTTGAGCCTGGGTCTGGGGGGCGGGGGTGTGCATCTGCTTTCAGCACGTAATAGATGTGAGTGCTCAAGCAATGCAAACTTGAGTGTCACATTATTTTTAATAACTCTGCCAGATCTAGACATAAAATGTTGTCCAAAATTTCACAAGACTGATTTTCTCAAATGAGTATTTTGAAAATAAAATATAACAACAACAAATGTAAATGTAAATAAATATTTAAAATCACAATATCCTCCTCATAAGTTGGGTGATGACATTGCAGATTTAGTGATATTTTTATTACTTTATAGTTCATAATTAGGAAGTTAATGATCTTCTTAAAAAAGCACAATTTCATCATTATATCATTTAGTCCTCACAACAACCATATTCTCATCCCTATATTTTGAGCAAACACATCGCCCAAGGTCACACAATAGACCAGAACTCTTTCGATTCCAAGTCTGGTGCTCTTTCTCCCACACTGGGTTAGATCAACATCTGGCCAATCAGAACCAGCTCATGCTTTGAGATATCTCAGTGTATATCTTAATGTGAGTGAATTCCAGCTCTTTGGTTTGTTAGCTGTGCAACTTTGAATATTTTACTAAACCTCTTTTGAACTAGAAATAATTCTCTCTCCCAATAATTTGCTGTTAACTACTCTTCTTAACTATCCTGGCTCATAACAGGAAGATAATATGTGTAAATTTCATCTCCACCTCTAAAATAACCCTCCAGAGTTTATAAAGTATATTTACTTGTCATTTGATTATGTGAAAAGGAGCAGAAGGAAATACAATTTTACAGGTGGCATTTAGGCCAGAGAATATTGCTGCTTCTGTGGACAACTGGGAGCCACTGAACAGTGAGCAGTGGAGTGAGCAGGTCTAAGATGCGCTTTGGGAGAGACAGGCAGGGCCCACATGCTGACCAGACAAGGTTGAGCATGACCAGAGGCAGTCTCACGTCGTTATGGGTCTATTTTTCATTATCTAAGGAAGAGGTAATAAAATATTTTAATTAGGGGATAAAATTAGTGGAAATAGGGATAAAGAAGCATGAATTTCCCCCTCCCCAAATGCTTATTATTTAGTCAGTATGTACACAAGGCCCTTTCATGTCCCCTGTGTTGATGTCAGACCAGTCAAGTTCACATGCCACATGTCTGGGTACATACCGTACAGAGAAAAAAGATCAAGATGACCCAATGTTGTCTGTGTGTGTGCGGTTCCTGGAGTATTATTATTTTATCATTTCTTGATTTCCTTGAGCCTTTGCATATGGTGTCCCTATTGCCTGGAATGTTCTCCCTTTCTCATCTCCTCACCTAGTTAGTGATCTACTTATCTGTCTGTGTCTCATACTAAATTAATATTCCTGGAGAGGCCTTTTTTGACTTGAAAGGCTATGTTAGATCTCCTATCACTCATTGTTTTTGTACTTTACCCCATGTGGTCCTTATAGCAACTATCACAAGATTTTTTTTATTTTAAACTTACAAATATTACACTGACTTAATTAGAATAACTTCATTCTAGAGAAAGTCTTCCCTGTTGTTCTTCCCTTTCAAAAGTACCTGAATTCTTTGGGCTTTTTGTTTATCGGTGTATGAATCTCTCATTGGTAAAACAAAATAAAATAAAAAATCGTGGAAGAGAAAGTCTGCATTGATTCTATAGACTGATTTTGGGAACACTGACGTCTTAACATCATTGAATCTTTTAATCCATACACATGATATATTTCCCCTTTCTCTAATAATTTTATAGTTTTTAGAGTCTTTGTAGATTTCAGAAAGCATGTATTATGCATATTTTGCCTGGATTTATTCCTAAAATTTTTTGCCTTCTTTTTTTTTTAAAGAAATAACTTTATAGTTTTCTGAGAAAATTCCATACTGTTTTCCATAGTGGTTTTACCAGTCTGCAACCCCACTAATAGTGTGCCAGGGTCCCCTTTTCTCCACAACCTCTCCAACATTTTTTGTTTGTTGCTTTGTTTATGATGGCCATTCTGACTGGTGTGAAGTGGTATCTCATTGTGGTTTTAATTTGCATCTCTCTGATAGCTAGCGATACTGAGCATCTTTTCATGTGTCTCTGGATCTGCCTTTTGACCCAGCAATTCCACTGTTAGGATTATATCCTAAGAACCCTGAAACAACAACCCAAAAGAACATATGCACCCCAATGTCCATAGCAGCACAATTTACAATAGCCAAGTGTTGGAAGCAACCTAGGTGCCCATCAGTAAATGAATGGATCAAAAAACTATGGTACATTTATCCAATGGAATTCTGTGCAGCAGAAAGAAAGAAGGAGCTCCTACCCTCTGCAACAGCATGGATGGAACTGGAAAGCATTATGCTAAGCGAAATAAACAAGGTGGTGAAAGACAAATGCTATATGATCTCACCTTTAACAGGAAGCTAAACAACAAAACAAAGAAACAAACAAAATATAACCAAAGACACTGAAACAGAGAACAGGCTGACAATGACCAGAGCAGAGAAGGGAGGGAATTTCAGGGGAAAAGGGGAAGGAAGGGTTTACAGAAACAAGTATGGGGTGGAAATGGGAGGGAGGCGAGGAGCACTGGCGGGGGTAGGCTGGGATGAGAGTAAAACACAGAAAACTGTACTTGAATAACAATTAAAGTTAAAAAAATGTTAAAAAAAAGAAACGACTTTACTTTTCCAACTTTATTCAAGGATTACTGGCAAACTTGTAAGATATTTAAAGTGTATAATGTGATGATTTGGTTTGGAATGTGTACACGGTGTGGAAGGACCCCCCACTGAGTTAACTAACACTTTTATCACCTCATATATTTATCTTTTTGGGGAGGGTGTGGTATGTGAACAGTTAAGTTCTACTCCCTTATCAAATTTCAATTATACAGCACAGTGCTATCAACTATAGCTGCCATGGCACACATTAGGTACTCAGACCAAAATCCAACATTAGCAACAATCTCATGGGTTTTGATATGTAACCAGTACCATAATTAATATATAAAACATTTCCTTCACCCCAAAAAACTCCTTCAAATTATAACAGTTTGAAGTATTAATTTGTATATTAATATTTATTATTTGAGTAAGCTCCATATGTTCAGCATCTATTCTTGTATTTTTTTATTGCATCTTGAGAACACCTATCAAAGAACTTAATACATTGCTCGAGATTCATAAATGTCTGCTGAATGAATGAGTGATCTTTTGTAATATCGGGTAACTAAGTGGAATGCTCACCAGGCCACCTTTGTGCCCAGCTAGGTCTAAGGGGGAATGCAGGCAGGATGTCAGCTTGAAAGCATTCACTGGGATGCAAGAAGATGGTAAGATGACACTTATCAACCAACTCCAAATATTTACATCAAAATATTGACTACAATGTTAAACGGACAACAATGTCCTCATTACAAATAAATATATACACACATATTTTTAACAAAAAGAGTAGATCAAGACTTCTGATTAGCATATTATAAAAAAACATTATAAGCATTATATTAAAAAAAACAAAGGGTAAACAAAGACAAAAGGAAGAACATCACCAGCAGAAAAGAAAATTCAATACATTTTTGTCTTTTCTTAGAAAACAGAACACGGGTGCATCGGGAGAGTCAGAGCAAAGGCAGGCAGAGCCCCGACGCTGTATGTAACGACCCGGCGTCACTGCCCTGACGCATGCGGAACGGACTGGACACCACGGAAAGCTGCTGAGACATGGAGCTGAAAGTTGCTGGGTTAATTAAAAGTCTACTGATGAATAATCAACCCGTCCACCTCCTCCCACCTTGAGCAAACTGCTGAAAGAAAGCAATTACCCCTGAAGCCAGAATGAATGATTCTTCTGTAGAAAAAAATATAAATAAATAAAGCATCTGCAGGAAATGAAGGCACCTCATGTGGGATTTGTCATCCTTTGGAACAAAGTCCCCTGTGTCCCAGTGTTTAGAGATCTCAGAGTGTAAATAACTGGCTGTCTTTTAGTTTGCCTATTATAAGTCTGCCAGTCAACAAATGTTAGCTTCTTAGGGAAGCTCAAAATAAGTTCTTCTGTTTATTCACTCTTAAAACATTCATGTGAAACCATAAAACAACGAATGCTTTGGGAAAGTTTAGAACAATAAAAGTGAGTAACCAAGATACACCATCAGAAAAACCAACCCTGAAGGAAATAGAAATAATTCATAGAACAGAACATAAAATATTTCTTCAAATAGATTTGAGGGACTATTTCATCCATAACATGGACAGTGCTGGTAAAGGGGTATTCAGAGAATAAGAAGCCAGTTCTTGGGAATTAAAAACATAATAGCTGAAATTCTTAAATGCAAATATAAAGCTGGGAAGATCAAGTAGAAATAGTATCTTTGAAACTATAACATACACAAACCACATGAAAAATACAAAACAATAAAAACTTCTGATTAAAGAGACATTTCTTACAAAGAAAAGAGAAAAATGAACGGAAGGAAAATATCTTTACGAATAATAGTAATTGAAGAACTTTTCGTAGAACTGTAGTTTTCAGATTAAAAGGCCCCCCCCAAAGTCTCCAGACAATAATTAGTGACATGCTGGTCAGTGCTCACCCATGGCTCACTACGTGGCAGCCACTGTTCCTTGCAGCTACCTACATCTACTCATTTAGTGCTGCAGCGGTCCCATGAGATAGGGAATATTATGGCCCCCCTCCCATTTTAGAGAGGAAAAAATATAGACACTGAGAGTTTCATAATTCTTCTTAAGGGTATAGAGGGGCAAAACTGGGTTTTGAACTCAGACACTCTAAGGGGTGTCCAACCTGCGGCCCGTGGGCTCTATGTAGCCCAGGATGGCTGTGAATGTGGCCCAACACAAAATCATAAATTTACTTAAAACATCGTGAGATATTTTTGTGATTACATGTCACAATGTATTTAATGTGTGGCCCAAGACAACTCTTCTTCCAGCGTGACCCAGAGAAGCCAAAAGGTTGGACACCCCTGATACAGAGGTCGACTCTTACCTCACACACAATACTGTCTCTCGAATGAAACAAATACCCACATCAAAATAGACACTGTGACATTTCGCAGTATGTATACAAATACAAATCTGAATATCTTCCAGACGGGAAATAACAGCTTACATGTAATGGAATGAAAATTAGTCTGGTAGCATTTTCCTCGCTCACCGTGTTGTGGGCTATAAGACAGTGAGGCAATGATTTTGACCCTAGGATTCTACACCCAGCATAACTTTCAAATATTTATGAAAGCAGAATAAAGATATTTTAAGACATGTAACTCCTTAGAAAGTTATGTCCCATGTGCTATTTTAAAAAAAAAGATTTTGCTGATGATATAGTCCAGTAAAGGACTGAAACAAGACAGAGAGACATCAGTAATACACCACTCTTTGAGATACTTCACTCACTTCACAAGGAAGCACCACTTTCTCAGGTCTCCTCTTCCCTCAATGGCTTCTACAGCTTGGTCTTCTTTAGAGATCTTATCTATTCGATCTCCAAAATGTAAGTTCCCCAGAAATCTTATTCTCAGATCTTTTCTATCTACTAACTTCTCCACACTTTTATCCAGCACTAGGAATTTAAATACCCAAACCATCTATGTCTAGTGGGTTCAATAGTGCTCCCACAAAATTCATGTCCACTTGGAACTCAGAATATGACTATATTTGGAAATAGGGTTTTTGCAGATATAATTAAGTATGGATCTTAGTATGAAATCATCTTGGATTTAGGGTTGGCCCTAAATCCAGTGATTGGTGTTCTTAAAAGAAGCACAGCGAACCACAAAGAAAGTCACTGTGAAGATGGCGACAGAAACTGGAGTTACATGGTCACAAGCTAAAGAAGGTCTGGGGCTTCCAGAAACTGGGGGAGGCATGGAAGGATTCTTCGTGGAGCCTTCAGAGGGAGTATGGCCCTAATGATACCTTGATTTAGGACTCACACCCTCCACTACTATGAGATAATAAATTCCTGCTATTTTATATCACCCAGTTTGTGGTACCTTTTTTTACAGCTGCCCTAGAAAAACAATATGTTAACTTATTTACATTTTCAGCCCAGACCCCTCTCCTCTCCTCTAGACTTGCATATTCAATTTCTTACTCAATACTTCCACTTACATATCAAACTGCTCCTTCTGAAACTTCTCCATCTCAGAATATGACAATACCATCCAGTTCTTAGGCAAAACCTTAGCTTTCTTCCTAATTTCTCTCTCTCATACACTTTATCAAATTTACCAGCAGATCCTACTGGTGATGTCTTGGAAGTGTACCCAGAATCTAGGCATCACTTCCACGGCCTTCGTGTCACCACTGCCATGCATGTCACCCTCATCCCACCTGAGTTAAAATAACAGCCTAATGAGTATCCCTGGTTCCACTGTTTCCCTCCCATGGTCCGTTCAGATGTCATAGCAGCCAGATGATCCTTTTAAAATATATGTCATGTTCCTTGACTTGCCCCTTCCGCTTTTTTCCCTGTTATCCCCCTCCTCCCTCCCCTCTAATCACTGTCAGATTGTTCTTCATTTCCATGGCTGTGTTTCTGTTTTGCTCATTTGTTTGTTTTGTTGATTAGATTCCACTTGTAGGTGAGATCATATGGTATTTGAATAGAGGATTCATGATCATGGACAATGGGGTGGGAATTGACTGTGGGAGTGGGGATGGGCAGGGCAGGGGAGAGCAACAGGGAAAACGGTGGGACAGCTGTAACTGAATGACAATAATGATAAAAGTAAATAAATAAAATAAAATAAAATAAAATACGTGTCAAATTGTGCCACACCTCTGTTCAGATCTTATTCCCATTCAGGAAGGATGTTAGGAGGGAAATAGGGGGAAGCTATAGGGGATATACGCTGTTATCAACCATTTCCGATTTCTAGGTCTGGGGACTACAGTTCCCAGAGCCCTTTCCCTGAATGGTTCTGTGGTAATGTTTAACAATTAGAGGAACTCAGGAAAATCACTAGAGGGAAGCCAAGAAGAAGCCATTGTTCTTCAAAGTCAGAGCAGTCGGTGTCTGCTCATTCCCGTGAGCTCTGGTTCTTCGTCAGCTCTAAGGAGGCCGTCTGAACTGGTCAGCGAGTGTTTCTCAGGTCCTCTAGCTGCACCCTTACAGGCCTTCACTCCTCCAGCCCTCCCACACACGTAAACCCTAATTTTCAGATAAAGCCCCTTATTCCCACAGCGCTTGTAGTGCTCTGTTTTCCGGATTGAATGCGGACTAATACGGAAGTCTATGGACTAGAAGAATATAATGAAGAGTTAATTTTTTTTTAAATTAACTTATGAAGAAGTATAAAAGAAAAATGATTATTGATTAGAAATTTAGGAAAAAATAAAATGTTTTAAAGATAATGAATGCTATATATAGGGTGGAGCAAAAGCAGGTTTATAGTTGTGAGTATTCAAAACAGAGGTTATTCTTGTATTATTATTTATTAGTTATTGTATTATTTTCCATACAAAAAAACATAAACCTACTTTTGTTCTACCCTGTTTACTATTATGTCTCTATCAAACAACATTTTACATGGTCACAATGACATAAACAATATGAATTTTAAAATTTTATATCCAATTGATAAAGGACATGGGATAGTTCACTATGGATACTGAAATTATATATATATATATATATAAACCCTGCAATATAAAAAGACAGAAGAAGTTGGGAGTATGAAGTTGGAAGAAAGCAGAAGGCAGGTTGGGAGATGGACTGACAGGCAGAACCAATTTCTTTATTTTTGATAGTGAAGAATAAAAAAACTATCTATGGTAGATAAAACAGAAAATGAAGGTGAAAAATATATATTGCTGTAGGCTGAAAAGGTAACACATTAGAATGAATGAAAGGGTAGTGAGGTAAGGGAACTGAGCTGTCATCTGTCACAGCCAAAGTCTTTCTATAATGTCTAAAATTGACTGATTAAATAAAGTTTCGTATAGTCGTATTAGAAGAACTAAAAGTTCTCTCTCTTAGCACCTTATCTCAACTGCAAGTTCATGAGAGGATTAAGTCCTGATGTCCTCAGCCATCCTGGGTAAGTCATGAATTAATTTGCGTGTTCAGCTGGTATCCTACTAGTCATGCACCATCTCCGGGAGACACGAGAAATTCTTTCAGGTCATTTTCTGGTTTGTGGAACTCCCTTTATAAAGACTGCTAGAAAGTGAGCAGGAAGTGAGTCAGGGGACTACTGCTTTTCATTCCAGGTTCTATGTTGTTTGATATTTTTTAACCATGTGTCTATGTTCTTTTCATACACATAAAGACATTTTTAAAGAACATTCAGAAGCTTCACTCTAGAAATGCTGAGTATAATATGACAGCAATTAAGCTAGCAGTGATGTCTAGATGGAAAGAAAAATGAAACAGAAACTCTGGAAAAAGATATGAAGACTGGAGACATGAGGATAACATAATCTGAATTGATAGTACAAGATGCTACTAAAATTGGAACAGGTTGGATGAAACAACTAAAAAGTATAGAGAGACAAGAAGGAACCAAGGACAGTCCTTGAGGAAAAGACTGGGGGAGAGAAAAGGAAGAGGAACTCTAGGAGGAGTTGTTAGCAGAGAGGTGGGACGATCACAAATGTAACCACCAAAACCAAGGGACGAGGCAGTGTCAAGGAAGAAGAAAAGGCTGTCATCGATGCTGGGAGCATTTCCAATTCCCTCTGATGAATGAGCAACAAGTTGAAACCAGCATTTAATAAAACAGAATCCTGAAAACTTCTTAAAACTTAAAAAATCTTTGCAGCTTCTTCGCTTTTACAAGGTCGCTAGTGTGTAGGATATGAGACTTAGAATACTTTTACTTATTTATTTAACAAGTGTATATTAAATGTCTATCATAAAAAAATCTGGTAGACATTATGGAGACCTACCCAATTGCTCACAGTCTAATAAAAAAGGCATATCATTAGCAAAAATAACTCATATACAAGGTATATATTGTGTGGTCCATAGGAATATTACAGAAATACCTGAATTCAGAATAAAAATATTATCTCATCCTGAACCTCTGAACAACAAAGACTAGGCCACTAGAGTAAAAGCATGGCTAAGCAGAAACTTCTAGACTTATTCCTGTGAATACTAGCCAATTACTTAAAACATTTACTCATTTATTACATTGTAATCAAGTACCTACTTTAAAAATAGGCATGCTTTTTTCATATATTGGATATTATAATTAGGCTCCCAAGACAACGTGAATGTGAAGCATCTGCTGGCTCTACACTAATAAGTAGACTGCTTTTAATCAGAGTAAAAATAGGAAAATCTTAATGCTTGTGCTTCCCTGACCTACTTTCCAACAGCAAGGATTAGCTTGTTTACTTGATCTACCTCAAGATCATTTTCAGAAGGAGAAGAAGGTTGATTTTTCTCAAACTATCCAGTAGAAATAAGAGGGCAAGAGTGTCTCTGTGTAATAATTTACTGCAAGTTTTCTAATCACTAATATAACTCTAAAAGGACTTTATGAATTCTGATGAGCTCCCTAACTGGTTGTTCAGGAAAATGAGTTTTGAACAGCATTGCAGGACTGGTAAGACAACAGTCAAAATAGCTCTTCTGTATTTATTTTCAAGTTAACTGACAAACTTACATCACAAGAAATATTGCTCTGAAAGGGAAATGAGCTCACGGATGCCAATAAATGCATAAGTAGAATGGCACAGCTTCCATATATCTGAATAAGAACCCGTCTGCTAGAGCTTTGAGTGGGTCCTCACGGTGAAGCGTGCTGATGGACGGCTTCTACTGGCGCTGAGTAAGTGTCAGAGCTCTGACAGACTGTCTGCTATCAACCCCTTTATTCTAATTGCCTCCATCTCTGCTGAAACACCCATTAGCCTGATACAGGTTTTTCAGCCAGTAACAACATCACATCTCTCCCACATAGATAATTGAAGGGAAAAAATACCAAAAAGAAAAAAAAATTGAGCCAACCATAACTTCTTCCAAATACAATTAGATTAAACAGAATACGGGTTTCTTAAAGACAGGTTTGCTCTTTTATAGAGCTCTAAAAACCTCTTAACCACACAGACAGATGGCCACTGCTCGGTCCTGTCAATAAAAGGCCACTGATGCTTCATGATGTAATCAAACTTCTTCCAGACTAGCTATATTTTTATTTCCTTTAACAGCCTATTTCCTCAGGAGCAATCAGATCAGTTACACAGTCCGATTTCATCACTAAGGAAACACCAAGTGCTGACCAAAGGGCTTCCAATCCTAAGTGTCTGATCTCATGGACTCTGCCTAATTGTGTACATGGGTAATGTATTTTTTAAATGAAAGAAAAAAATCCTTTAGCCCACATTTTTATGATTATCCAAGATAATGAAGGGAGTAGGAAAGGGGAAGGTGACTGGCAGTTGTTTGGCTACTAAGAGCTAGATATTTTATCTATCTTTTGTATCTAGTTTCTATGCCATTATTTATCCTACCTCCTTCTCTGTCATCTTCATATTTAAATAGTGATTGAAGAAATGATATGAAGGGACCCAAAGGAAAAATCATATCTACATGAAAGGAGCTACCACAAGCCATGTGCTTTTTGAGGTAACAAATATTCCCCAGGACCTCATCGTGCTGCTGCTCAGAGGCGGGACCCAAGGTTGCAAGGGGGTTCGGTGAGAAGTCTGTCCTAGTAATCGCAGTGCCTTAGTCAACAATGGAAGCGACCGGAAGTTTAATTTTATCTGTACTATTTCGTTTTTCAGCTGCTTGAGCAAAGGAAATGATCTAAATTCATAGTGGTAAGAAAGTGATTAAATTAAGGCATATACATAAAATGGAATGCTATACAGCTTGTTAAAATGATGTCTCTGAAAATTAATGACATGGAAGAACAGTCATGGTAAATGTCAGATGAAAAGAAGCAGAATTAAAATTATGAATAAAACATCATTCTAGTAGATAAACATGTATTTCATGTTGAATAAGATAGCCATTAGCTCCAAGTTGTAATACTAAAGATTATCTTTATTTTGCATATTTCTCCATTTTATAAATCTCAGTAAATACATGTTGCTATTATAATTTGAAAAGATTTATGCTAAGGGCATGGAGTTTATAAATAAAACCACAATGGGTTGGAAGAGCAGCTCATATGCACCCCTCACATAGTGAACGTCTCAAGAAGCTGGTCAAGGCCCTTGGGTCTTGTCTCCCGCGGTGTCCATCCCACAGATCCTGTGCTCCGGGACTTGCATGGCCCTCTCCTTCCCTATACGTGGACTGGACTCTCCTGCCTCCATGATTTTGGCTTTTAGCCTCCTTCTTTCTTGAGTACACATTCCTTCCTCTTGGCTCACCAAAATTATATTTGCAATTCTCTTCCTAGGTCTCATTTATCCAGGATGCTGTTCCAATTCTCTGGGTTCTAGTTCTCCTGCTGAACTTATCATAATCAGTTGAATGTCTGTTAGTTTCTCTCCATGTTTATTGAGATATAACTGATGTGTAATATTGTATAAGTTTGAGGTTTATACTGTGGTGATTTGATACACTTAGATATTGTAATATGATTACCACCATAGCATTAGCTAACAGCTCCATCACATCATGTAATTACCATTTCTCTTCTGCGATAAGAACATTTAAGATTTACTCTTTCAGCAACTTTCCAGTATATAATACAGTACATTATTAATAAGTCACAGTGCTATGCATTAGATCTCCAGAATTTACTCATCTTCTAACTAGAAGTTTGTGCTCTTTGACCAAAACCTCCCCATTTCTCTTACCTCCCAACCCCTAGTAACCATCACTCTACTGTTTTTATGAGTTTGGTTATTTTTATATTCCACATATTAAATGATATTATACAGTATTTTTCCTTTATATCTGACTTATTTCACTTATCATAATGTCCTCAAGACCCATCCGTGTTGTCTCAAATCAGAGAATTCCCTTCTTTTTTTGTAGTTGAATAATATTTCATTGTGTGTCCGTACAGGCACACTTCAGATATATTGTGAGTTTGGCTCCAGACTACTGCAATGAAGCAAGTATTGCAATAAAGTGAGTCCCACAAAATTTTTGGTTTTCCAATGCATATAAAAGCTGCTTATACTATACTGGAGTTTATCAAAAGTACAATGGCATTATAGCTAAAAACAATGTACATACTTTATTTAAAAATATTTTATCACTAAAAAAATGCTAATCATCATCTGTGGCTTTAGTGAGTCATAGGCTTTTTTGCTGGTGGAAGGTCTTGCCTCCATGTTGGTGGCTGCTGACTGGGTGCCTGTGGCAATTTCATACAATAAGACAACAATGATGCCCTGGCTGGTGTGGCTCAGTGGATTGAGTGCTGGCCTGCAAACCAAAAAGTCACCAGTTTGATTCCCAGTTAGGGCATATTCCTGGGTTGTGGGTCAGGTCCCCAGTTGGGGGCATGTGAGAGGCAACCAGTCGATGTATCTCTCAAACATCAATGTTTCTCTCCCTCTCTTTCTCCTTCATTTCCCCTTTCTCTAAAAATAAATAAAATCTCCTAAAAATGAAAAAAAGATAACAATAAAATTTGCACCAATTAACTCTTCCTTTCATGAACAATTTCTCTATAACATGTGATGTTGTTTGATACCATTTGGCCCACAGCAGAACTTCTTTCAAAATTGAAATCAGTCTTCTGAAACCCTGCCATTGCTTTATCAATTAAGTTTGTGTAATATTCTAAATCCTTTGTTGTCATTTTAACAGTCATCACAGCAACATCACTGGGAATAGTTTCCATCTGAGGAAACCACTTTCTTTGATCACCTGTAAGAAGCAACTCTTCATCTGTTAAAGTTTGATCATGAGATAAAACTGAAGCAATTCAGTCACCTTTTCGGGCTCTACTACTAGTTCTCTTGCTATTTCCACCCACCTGCAGTTACCTTCTCCACTGAAGTCTTGACCCCCTCAAAGTTATTTATGAGAGTTGGAATTCACTTCTTCCAATCTCCTGTTAATGTTGATATATTGATCCCTTCTCATGAATCACAAATGTTCTAAATGGTGAATACTCTCCAGAAGGTTTTCAACTTACTTTGTCCAGATACATGAGAGGAATCATTATCTGGAAGCTATAGCTTTATGAAACATATTTCTTAAATAATAAGACATCAAAGTCAAAATTACTGCTTGATCCTAGGGCTGCAGAATGGATGTTGTGTTAATAGGCATTAAAACAACACAAACCTCATCGTATATCTCCATCAGAGCTCTTGAATGACCGGGTGCATTGTCAATGAACAGAAATATTTTGACAGGAATCTTTTATTCTGAGCAGTAGTTCTCAACAGGGGGCTTAAAATACTCAGCAAATCATGTTTTAAACAAATGTGCTTGTCATTCAGGCTTCGCTTTTTCCATTTATAGAACACAGGAAGATGGATTTAGCATAATTTTTAAGGGCCTTAAGATCTTCAGAATGATAAATGAGCATGGGCTTCAACTACAAATTACCAGCTGCATTAGCCCCTAACAGGAGAGTCAACCTGTCCTGTGAAGCTTTGAAGCTGGGCATTGACTTTGATTCCTAACCTATTAAAGTGTTAGATGGCATCTTCATCCAATAGAAGGCTGTTTCATCAACATTGAAAACTCTGTTATTTAGTGTAGCCACCTTCATTAATTATGTTAGCTAAGTTCTGGGTAACTTGCTGTATCTTCGACATTAGCACTTGCTGCTTCACCTTGCACTCCAGAACATCAAAGTGCAAGGCGAAGCAGCAAGTGCTAATGTAGGATGATGTCATGGATATTGCTTCTTACTGTAAACCTTACACACCAACCTCTGTGAGCTTCAAACTTTTCTTCTGCAGCTTCCATACCTCTCTCAGCCTTCCTAGAACTGCAGACATTATTGGCCTTGCTCTGGATTAGGCTTTGGCTTAAAGGAATGTTGTGGTTGGTTTAATCTATCTAGACTACTAAAACTTTCTCCATATCAGTGATAAGGTTGTTTTGCTTTCTTATTATTCATGTGTTCACTGGAGTAGCACTTTTAATTTCCTTCAAGAACCTTTCTTCTGCACTCACAACTTGGCTAAATGTTTGGTGCAAGAGGCCTACCTTTTGGCCTATCTTAGCCTTTGACATGCCTTCCTCACCAAGCTTAATCATTTCTAGCTTTTGATTTAAAATGAGAAACATGAACAATTAGAGGCCATTTCAGGGTCATTAATGGACCTATTTTCAATACTGTTGTGTCTCAGGAAATAGAAAGTCCCGAGGAGAGGGAGAGAGATGAGGGATCAGCTGGTCAGCATAGAGCAATCAGAACACACACACCATTTATCAATTCAGTTTGTCCCTGTCTTACGTGGGCATGGCTTATGGCACCCCAGAACAACTACAAGAGCAACACTGAAGATCACTGATCACAGACCCCTATAACAAATGTAATAATAATGTAAAGTTTGAATTATTGTGAGAATTACCAAAATATGACACAGAGTCATGAAGTGAGAAAATGCTCAATGCCGGGTTACCACAAATCTTCAATTTGTAAAAGACACAGTGTCTGCCAAGTGCAATCAAATGAGGTTTGCCTATACCACATCTTCTTTACCCATTCACCCATTGATGGACACCTAGGCAGTTTCCAAATGACAGCCCGCAGAGAGCCTGCATCTTTGAGTCCCTCTATTCCTGGGCTACAGTTTGGCGTATAGCAGCCCTCAGTAAACATCTGCTGAACTCGGGTGAATTCATCCCTAAAAATAGGACTGAGTCTTGAGTGGGAAGCATTTGGATTCACATATGAGTATTTCAAAGAAATTGAAAGAATAGTAATAAAATGAACTTACTTAAGCAATTGTATTTCTTCAAGGAAAAATATTCTGTAGTAGATTTCAGAACATAAGTTTTGGTCTTTAAAACTTTGGCCCACAGTGATTAGCATAGAGTAAGAAAGACCTTCATACTTTAAAATGAGAAAACATTAGAAAAGAGGACCTAAAAATTAAGCTATCCTAATTTTTTGTGGTTTAAAGAAAATAATATATACTGATAGCTGCCATTTCATTTTCAACTAGCCAATACCTTCTTTCAGAGTTACACCAACAATTACTACTTAGAAATTGTATTTGGGACTTGAAAGTTAAATCATAAATTTGTCCCACAATTTAAGTGGAACTATTTCAAATACAATAATAAAAAATATATGTAATACAAAACTATAAAACTAAACACTTCTAATTTTCTATAGCAGAAGTTTAAAAAAATAGGAAAACCTTCTGTTAAATAACCTTTATTTATGCCTTAGCAGTATGTCCTCCCTAAACCATGGACATAACTTCTGTAATTCCTCCTACTTTAATATCTCCTGTGCCTAGAGAACAAGAGAAATTCACTTAAATAGAAATGTGAAATCTATCAGACAGGCAGGGAAAATTAATGGATGAATTCTACTTGATTGGCTCTAAATTGCTCTACCCACATATTTAATTTCATTATTTTGAAGAAAATAGGGTCATACTACTTACAAATAAGATAAATTTTTGGGAAGAATAAAAGTAGTCATAGTGTGTTCATTGTGGCAGAGACTGCTAATAGTTCACAGAAATCTTGCTTTTTCTATTTCCTCTGCACACATCTAGACTACCTGAGTTTCAGCCAATGGAATGTGGGCAGCCAAGGCTTCTAGGAAGCAAGCATGCTGTCCCTGCTGCACCCCGCACTCCCCGCCACACACACGTTTTTTCTTTCCCTTCTGCTAACTAGATAAAGTTAACAAAGTCTCAGAAAATGGTAAAAGGGGGTTGGAGGGGAAGAGAAGGAGTTCTATGTCCTAAACTTCCTGTCAAAGAGAAGTACCCAATGTGGACAGTCACAGGAGAAATAAAATTGTGATGAAATCATGATGCGTTTGGGTTTTGGCTCTATATTTTATTGCTGCTAATACTTCCCTAACTAATTCAGTACTACGCCCTACATAAACTAGCTGAAGTTTCTATCTCTCAAACATACATACACAGGAAATCTGTCGTTTGTTGTATGTTCTCTTCTCTGATTTCCCCCCTTGAACATGGGTGTTATTTTTTCTAGAAGCAGATATAATATGCATAAGCCACATATGTCCACATTTACATTAATTAATTTATTCATTCATACAACAAATTTGACAGATAACTAGCTATTTAGTAGACCTTGAAGATACATGAGTGAAGAGAGCGTGGGACCTGACTCTAAGAAGCTCGTAATGTATCGATAGCAAGAACAACGGATCTGTATGGCAGGAGTGTACCCTGACGCATTAGGACATATTCTTCCTGTTCACCCCCCTTTCCCTCTTTCCCATAAATGGCATTCTGCTCTTCTAAGGTCTTTCTCTCCCTCCTCCAGGGCTCAACAGTGGCTCACACAGAGAAAACGGAGCCACCCATTTTTGTAAACAGCAGCCAAGACTGGAAAATTCAGAGTCCTAGATAGATAGGTTAGTTAAGGGTCTTTGGAAAAATAAGTGTTTTATGAGGAGATGTTGCTAACCTATAATCATCTCCTGGAAGGGTTTCTTAAAAGCCTCTACATATTTTCTTCAAAATAATTATATTTTGAACTGATGGACCCAAATTTTCTCTTTACTTAGACTGTCTGGAATGTCACAGAAACTGCAATTACAGGGTCTCTTGCAATGAAGCTAATTGTTGTAAATTTTACATGCTTTTTGCATTTTACTGTCTTTTTAAAAGACTTTTACTGATAGTTATTACTATCAGCTTGCTTCATATGATACAGAATTCTCCACAAAGGCATATACAGAATGATTTTTGGTACATGATGTTAAGACTATATGAAAACCTGAAAAAAAGAACAAAACTGATCTAGTTACTTGTGCTCACATTTTAAGGAAACGATCCCCAAATCCCTGCATTAATAATAGTGATATTTTTTTCAATGTCTTAACATTATTCCTGTGACTTTCAAATTTTGTTCTGAAACAGGCCAAGGATCCCAAATGTGCCATAAAATATGACCTATAATTTGGGATTCTCACTGCTGAGGTTTTATTGGTCAGCTTCTACTGTCTACTTTATTTATCTTCATATTTCAAATGGACTATGGAGGGATGGTTAAAGGTGAACATTTTCTATAAACGAGTCTTTTCACCTCTGTCTCCCTGGTTGATTCATGGCTGAATACAACCTTTGACCCCAAATAAGCAAATGTCTAAGAGAATGATGGCTAGTTCCAGACTGTTTGGCTTCCTATCCGCAGACAGGTAGCCCTGTTAAATATAGTTTAGAACTTTCTACCTCAGCAAATATGTAAAATGTTCTTTCTTCTTCTCACAAATAATTTTTTGTTAAAAAATGAAGCACCATTACCAAAACTAAGTGTAATTCAATGGATTAAAACTCCAAATATATAGTAATTTACACACGATAAATGCTTAAAATCATTAGTCTATTTTAGAAAGTAAATCATAAAATAAAACTGTGCAGGACAATGAATTAGACATTGTGAGCATAGAAAGGTTTAAATGTCTAAACTAATGAGAAAGCTGATTTTCATGTACACTAGTTCACACACACACACACACACACACACACACACACACACAGAGCCATTTTCTTCTGGAACCTAATGCCTGAGCTTCCGTGACAATTTACATAGGCTAGTCCACCTAAATATGACTTAGTTATTTGCAAAATATGTCATGACTTAGACTCTAATATGATAGAGCTTCCATCACAGAGGACAGGCTTCAGATGGCAGATAGGTACACACTCTGCGTGGAAATCTGCCTTATGATGGTGGTGGCCAAAGGCGTGTTACTATATTATCATACATAGGTAGTTTTCAGGATGCACTCCGAACTTGAACTATCAAATAATGTAACATTCTGATGATGGAAATTTTAGGAGAATCGCACATTTGAAAACTCAGAGTGAATACCATCTTGTTCACCGCTGGCAGACCCACAGACTAGCCAGAGTACAGAGTGTGTTAAGGTGTCTGTCTGCACCTGCCTCTCTGACCAGCCTGGATGCCCTGTCCACAGTAATAAAGATCCAAGTGGAAACGTATCAAATACAAAACAGAGAAACAATACAGTACATACTCTATGATTCCATTTACATAAAATTCCAAGAAATGCAAGTAACTTAGTGACAGAAGACACATCAGTAGCTCCCTGGGGGCGAGGATTCGAAAGTGTCACCAGGAAAATTCAGGGTTGATAAATACATTCCCTACTTTGAGTGTGGTGATGGTTTCACAGACGTATAGTATATATAAAAACCTATCAAATTTTACACTTTAAATATGTACAGCTTTATGTCAACTGGAACTCAGTAAAGCTATTAAAATATATAATAAAAAGTAATATGTGTTCTCTGCTTGATGCGCATATACGATAAAATGGTGAGAAACTATTTTTTAATCATTTATTGGTGCACAACTGTCAACAACTAAACAAGCACTCCAGTACTCCAGTTAACAAAGTATTCTGTGAAAGAAGCCAAAAGTAGCTATACAAATTAGAAAGTCAGTTACAGAAACTGGGGGCACAACGAAGGGCCGTGGAATAAAGGGAGACCACGTGACTCAAGTACAGGAGCCATTAGAACAGGGAAGCACTCAACAGGAACATGACACTCACCTCGCATGGGAAAAAACCCCAGAACTTTGCAAAGACACAGGTTCAGAAACTGGCTGGGAAGCCCCGTTTTCCGAATGGGGAAAGGTGATGAGGAGGGAGCACTGCAGCTCTGAACACGAACTGACCCCAGCAGGTCAGCCTCCCTGGCAGTTCATCCCAGACACGGAGTGCTCAAGCAAGGCACTGCACTGGGCTGGGGGAGCCGAGTCAGACTGGCTGGGGTCAGAGGGAGGGTTGGCGGGCAGCAGGCAACCTGCCTCTTTGGAAATCAATGGACCAGTTGTGAGAACTAGCATCTTGAAAAGGCTAGGTCAGGCCCAGTTTAAAATGGATTTTTTCCCTTCTGAGTACTTACAGGACTTATTAGTTCATTATATGTCTCCCAACATAACAGACTTGTTTTGTAGCTCTTTTGGTGAGTGTCTGACCACCACCAACCCTCTACGTGAGCTCATGTTCCTAAAGTGGACAGCATTTGTTACCAATCTTTGATCCCTCCTATCACTGACAATGAAAATTAAGTGCAGGAATAAAATTAATGTTAGTAGGCTTTCCTAAAGCTCATCAGCCCTGTTTCCTAGCTGACACTGTCCTCTGCTTCAAAGACTTGACTACCAGCACAGAAGCCATCCAGTTCACCAGAGTGACGAGTGAACATTAGAATCCCAGATTGAATCACAATAACATTTCAACCCCTGGTGATAAATCTCAGGCTCTCTTTAGTAAAAGTTGCAGAGGCCACTGTGACAGGAGGGCACAAAATCTGAACTCAGTCCCCCAATTCCGATCTCCTTTGGCCTGCCTGCTCTGTGATTCAACTTGACTGAGTTTCTGAGCAGTCCATCTAAGAGGCAAATCCAACAGCAAATCTGCCTGGGGTGGATAACACAACATTTATTGTTCACTGCCCACTTTCCTACTTCAGCGGAGGACTGACTGGAGAGGGGGTGTCCAGGTGCCAGGCACTGGAAATCTGGTGGCGTTAAGCTGTTAAGGCTCATGGGCTTCAGTTACACACATACTCGCGGTGCCTGCTGCCTTCACGTCCACTCCTGCAAGCCCAGCAGTAGACAGCACCAAGCTGCATTACTGATACATTGCCAAAATAAGCTCTTGAGTTTCTTTTGTCTCCCTAATACACAGTGCGGGGAGGAGCCCAGTCTAACGTAATGATTGTAATCCTGTATAGCTGGCATGACACAAGAGAGAATAAAAGCCTTAGCAGTTTTCTTCAGAGTTTTTCTGTGCAATCAATCTGACAGATATTATTAGATTCTGGTAAGTTTCCAGCACGTTTTAGGTGCTGTGAATTCAGCGCCAAAGGATCTAGTTCCCGTTCTAGGAAAGCAGGTGCTTCCCCAAAGGGGCTAGTCTGAAAGCGTCGCCAGGACAGAAGGCTGGTGGAGCTTGCTCGCAAGGGTGGTGGGAGTGTGTGAGACCAAGGGCCATGAGAAGCATGCAGGGGTGAAACAAACAATAAGCCTGGCAGGAAGTATTACCAGGTCATCAACCCAAAGGGCTAGGAGTAGGAAGAGATGTCAGATACAAGATAATTGAAACTGGGGAAGAAGTGGTAATCAAAGAATTCTTTTTTTTTTTCATTATCACCCAAGAATATATTTATTGATTTGAGAGAGTGAGAGAGAGAGAGACTGGACGTGGGAAGGAAACACTGACTGGTTGCTTTCTGTATGCACCCCAACTCACAACTTTTCGGTGCACTGGACAACACTTCAACTCACTGAGCATCTGGCCAGGGCAAGAAATTCTTTCATGTTAAGAAACAGACACTAGCACTTTCATGGGGTCTTGTCCAGGGGTGTCAGGAGATTTGTTAAAGGCACTAACCTAGGTGAGATCTAACTCTTCAGAAACTATGTTACGAGGTACAAACATGTTAACAATCACAATACATCAATTTGCAAATGTTATAACAGAGGTATACACTCTTCCAAAAAGGCTAGGCAAAGCAAGTGACTTATAAAAGATTTAGACAAGCTGCTGAAGTAATTCCAAACAGAGGGAACAGCCTATGTTTGGAATGATGTGGGGAAAATGTCAAGGACCGGAGAAAAGCGAGTGACTGTGTGTGGCAGGTACATAATTATATCAGGGGAAGTGACAAGAAACAAAGTAGGAGATACTGGTTGGGGCCAGATGTACTTATTTGCCGGAGCTGCAATTCTGGATCTTATTCTGCATGTATGTGGAGAGAAAAAGGCTTTGGAGGATAGGGTGTTCACTCATGATTTGTACCTTGAAACCCTCTCAGCACGCTGAGGGCTGCATGAAGTAGTTAATGAGCTCCTACAGAGTCTTGCTCATTCTCCTACAAGCACCCTAGCTCCAGCTTTGAACCTGGGTTCCCACTCTCTGCTTTGGGGGGTTTATGTCTTCGCCATAGCCTCATTTGACTGCAGATTATTTACCAATCTCTGATCCGGAACTCCCCTAAAAGACCACTGGCCCCACTAATTGCCAAAAGAGTATGACAAAACAAGCACAAAAAGCACCAATATTCTTTGCCTGGTCCTAGTCTCTGGAATACTGTCAATCAAGGGTAGAGACAGAGCAGTAACATGCCCAAATCTGTTTAGAGGTAGATCAGAAGAGCATAGTAGGAAGGAAGCTAAATTATAGGAAAGCAGGCCCACAGGGACAACAAATAGAGATAATGCTTCCACAGAGGTAGTGGCAGAGAGGACTGATACAGAATGCTGAAGAGGAAGACTCTACAAGACTTGGCAACTGATTGCAAGTTGAGAGTAAGGGGGAGAGAGTAACGGAAGGTCACTTTGCTATTGAGCTTCAGGTGTTTATGAGACATAAGAACTGTCAACAGTGTCAAATTGGTTAAAATCTATTGAAAATGGAAGAAAGGCCACTGAATATAGCAATTCAGCTGGGAGCAAAGGGGATAAAAAATGAAATAAGTTAAAAGGTGAATAAAGGTCAATAAAATAAAGATAGTGAGGAGAGATTTCATTTCCAAAAAAGGATGACCAGGAAGGAAAGGCGAGAGGTATGTTGGTATTTTAAAAGAAAAGAAAAAGCAAGAATTCAAGAAATATTTTAAGACAATAAAATCAACATATTTATATGCCAAGAAAAGGGGACAAATAAAAAGGGAAAGACTGATGATATAAAATGCAGAATAGATAACTGAACTTTGATTTCATTTTATGATTTTTGGGTGCATGAAAAATCATTCATAAACAAATTATTTTATTTTTCTCTGATATTCAAGATTGAACAAGCTAGAAGTTGAAAAATCAATCATTAGAAAGGAGAAGGAAGTTACAGATGAAATCTTCTTCTTCTACTCCTGTTTCTGTCTCCAGCAAACCCTGAATTCTAAATTTAAAGCAGAGAATACTGTTTTAAAGGTGGCGTATTAGTGAAATATGCATAAATGTACTAGTAAGTCATCATTCAATCATATTTTAGGGGTGAAAGGTGGCTCTGCTTAATTGAAGAGGGTGTCTAATTAAGCAGATCTTCATTTATGCCATTCAAGGACATATTTCCAAATAATTACAAGATAAGAAAACTTATTAGCTATTATTACTACGCTAAACATAACTCACTCTTTCTTCATTTATTTAGAAGGGACTTACAGGGCTGTTATTAGACATATTAATTTTCACCAAAAATATAAAATTATTAGATCTATTGATACTTTCTAGTAAAAATGGCCTTTTTTATTTTTAGACTTGCTAAGAAAATGGACAAATAGGCTGAAAGAAATAAAAAGGTAATGTGGTAGACATTCCAAAATGGAGAGAAGTACCTGTTTGTTTCTGGTTCCAAAAATACTATGATTGTTTTCTGTTGAAACTTCCCACCGTGTTTATCAGCAATCTTATTTTAATATATTTATTTCAGGTCAAGAATGTAGCATGTGCTAATGTATATCCTCAGGTCCAAGTACATAAAAGAGATGATGACATATTCCTATGATTTAAGGAACTACTCTGTGATAGCACAGATGAAATACTTCTGTTTTCCTATTCATCCAGCTGTATCAGTTAGGTAATGAAAGGAGACGATCGTGGACTTATTAATTCAAACTAAACATTGACCCTAATGTTGTTAGTGTGTTCAAGTCAGAGGGCAAATGCTATTAACACATTTGAGTGAAGTAGACCTGCAGAAGAAAGTGTTAGAAAGCAAAATACATATGTTTTGTAAGGGGGCAGAAAAACAAGTTATATCCAGGACATTCTTTAGTGGGGAAGAAGACAGCAAAAATATTGAATATGGCTTACAATTGCCATCATGAAAGGAAGATATAAATGATATAAATGTTTTAATAATTTTCAGGGTTGTTCCAGCTCCCGGTACCTACATCGTGTTCCCAAGAAGGCGTAGCATTTGATTTGGAATCATGCCTGTGAAAACATTCTTGGGCTGGGCACCTACAGTCCCCAAGCACGGGGCTCTCCCCAAGGGTGTAAAACAAAGCCTGAGTCCCAGAGGGCTCACAGCCTAATAAAGGAGACACTTAGACACACACGCAAATAAAATACTTACATGAATTCATGTATTTCATACATAAGCATATACAATATATGTATAAAATTATCCGTGAGACTGCCAGAAACACACAGCTTGGTAGTAACTGATCCATTATTTTAGAGACAAGTGGTACATGTAAGCTATGTTGTTTTCCCCCCAAAACTGAGATGTTTTCAGCATACGCTTTTGTGTTTTTTCACCAGATGTTACACAAAGACAGTGAAAATATTGCTCCTGTGCACTAGCCATGGCACGAGGGCATGACTGGTATTATTTGACACCAACCCACACCCATCTGAAGCTCCATTTGAGAGCCGAATTCTAAAAATGGCTTTGCATCCCTTAAAGCAGTGGTTCTTAAAGTGTGGGCCACCTGAATCGGAATCCTTTGAGGATGCCTGATAAAAATACAGATTTCTTATCTCTGCCCTCAGTTCATAGACATATGAACTCAGAATTCCAGTCAATGGAATCTGATAATTTGCATTTTTCAAGTGTTCCCTCCCGGGTGATCTGATATTCGAAGTTAAAAATCCACTGTCCAAGGAGCCACAAATGGTCCCCCTTCAGCACTCAGGTCTCTGAAAAGCATTCTCTCCTTTTTCATTTTAGCCTTCACAAAATGTAGTATCAAAATTGATGTTGGACTCTACCGTATTTTACCAAATCCAACTAATTCATTAATTGTACACTGTGCATTGTTTTATGTACACAAAGAAAAATGCTGTCAGTTAAACAAGGACATGTCATCAACTGTAAGAGGCATTCTCATTTTGGAAATGATAAAATGTGAAATAAGTGCATCTTAGGACTGATGGAAGAATATTGTCACTAAAATTTAACTTTTGTGTGAGAAGGTTGTCAAAATTAAAAGTTTGGAGGGGTGAATGGATGTTTCCTAGTAAACCATTTGTTGGGGTGTGGTACCTTCAGACAAAGATTTGAGCAAGTTCAAAAACGGAGGGACATGAAACACAAGCCTGGTCTAGAGAGGGCTCTAAAGTCAGACCGCTTGAGTTCTGGTATCTGCCTTGATACTTAAACAGAATGACATGGAGAAACATAATTTTAAACCTCTGCACTTCCGTTTTCTTATTTGTAAAACAGAACTTTACACCTGCTTCTGAGGGTTGTAAGGTGTAAATACAGATTGAAAAAGGAGTGCTGAACACATCGTCCAATACACATAGCATATTCTCAATTACTGTTTATTATTATTATTATTATTATTATTATTATTATTATTATTTTATCCCTAGAGGGAACAGCCTGGTGGGGTGGGACGGGAATGGGAAGTGAGAGCAGATGAAGCCCAGTGGTAAGTAGGGGTAAGATTTCGACGGTTGCACATTCCTAAGAAGTTTAGGGTCTCTCTCCTAGGTGATAGGGACTCACGGGAAGTGGGATAGTGACTAATTTGTTTGCATTTTAGTTCATTTACTCTGGTATCACTTTGGAGAATGAATTGAAAAGAAAGAGCCACAGAGCGCGGGGGAGGCTCTGGCCACAGTGCAGGTGAAGGTGATGAGAACAACGGCAGTGTGGACAGGGGCTGGGGACGGCGTCCTAAGGGTTCAAAGGCAGTTTGAAAAGTAAAGCTACATGACCTGGGGCTAATTTGACATGGTGAGTGAGTGATTAGCAGAAGTCAAGGAAAATTCCTAGGGTTTTTAGTGTACAGAATTATTTTTAGACAATAGATGCATATTTTAGAGTTCACAATAGCTTTTGTCTTTAAGAAAATTAGAAGTTGAAATGGAAAATCTTAGAAGTTAATATGTAATTAGCATTCATAGATAACTAAATAAAGAGAAGATAATGTTCAGGGAAAGAAATGACATGGACACTAGGTTAATATTATCAGAAACAGGTAGAGTTAATTAGAAAAAAAAATAAGACATTGGTTACAGAGTTCATAGGTTTTTGTTGTTGTTGTTTTTGTTTTGGCATCCAGCCTAGCGGAGATTTCACACGTGCATGTGCGCGCACACACGCACGCACACGCACACAATTTTAAGACTAACAATAGGGACTATAATACTTGGGAGGTTTCCCTATAGCTGGAATTAGTAAT
The DNA here is from genome assembly GCA_004024845.1 of Tonatia bakeri. NCBI lineage: Eukaryota > Metazoa > Chordata > Mammalia > Chiroptera > Phyllostomidae > Tonatia > Tonatia bakeri. The sequence goes on from PVIA01007814.1 coordinate 53,683, forward strand.
CTTCATTCTAATCTTAGCATTGGCCATATAATATCTTGTGATCCAAGACAAATTAGCCAGCATAGCTGATCCAGGTTCATCATCTGTAAAAACAGGGACAAATGTACCTATTTTGTAACCTTTTTGTAAAAATATTTTAAAAGTTAAGTGCTATATTCATTATACTACATATATCAGTGAGACATAAAAACTATACGTTTCATGAATCAGGATAAAAAAAGGTACTGAAATTATTTAATTTAAAAGTGCTTAAATTTTTAGATTAATTCAAGCCTCATTTATCAATGCCATTCCTTTTTAAAAAAATTTAATATTTTTCCACTTGGTTTTTAGATACATCAACCAATGAGATGTGATGCAAGTGCCAAATCTCCTGCAAAACAATCTCAGCAAACGTAGAGCAGATGCAAGGGCTTACCCTACTTTAGGGACGATTCTGATATTTTAATCAGGATCTAAAAATATTGTTGTTGAAATAGGAGAGTTGAATGGCCTCTGCAATTTAGAATTTTTCTGAATAACCTAAGGGTAATGGGAAAGTGAAGAAGAAAGGAAACAGCACTGGAAGAAAGACGAGTGTAAGGGAACAAGGGAGCTGCGACTGCAGCATGGACTTGAACATAGTCTAGAAATCTAAAGGAAAGAAAGGCAGGTAGGAATTCTCCCTGTTGTATGACAGCATTCATATTGCATTTATCTTAGGTTTTCTTTCTTTCTTTTTTTTTAAATTTCCTACCCTTGACCAGAATGGAGAACCAGGTCTTTACTCTGCATTATTACCTCAGGTACAGAAATACCTTTCCTGGGTCCAAATAGACCTACTGAAGCTACACAGAGTTGCCTATTTGCCCTGGTCCAGACCCCTGTTGACTGTATATGAAGTGTCTAGTGCCTACTGCAGCCTTCTTTTTAAGGGTAAAAATGTGCCTTTTAAGGAAGAAAAGTTATTGAGTGCCTGCCCTGTGCTCAGCCGTGTGCAGGGTTTGGGGTGCAGTTGCACACGATGCAGCAAAGCCCCTTGTGGAGTCCCCTGGTGTAATGGGGAGAACAACGACCACATGAGCACTTCCAATGCTGGGTAACACGCGCTGTGGCACAGGAACTGAGGGTACGCAAAAACACCCAAAATCATGCCCAGTTTGAAGGCTGGGGCTCCAGAAGACTTTCCAAAGGAAGACACATCTAAGTGGAAACTCAAAAGCACACAGAAATGAGACAGAAGAAGGCAGACGACAGAAGACAGAAACATAAAGGCCGGGAGCTGGGAAAACTGGCTTCTGTGAGAAACATGAGGCTGGCATGTGTATTTGTGCTCATGAGCGTGTGTGTTAGGAGTGGAATGAGTGAAACAGCAAGACACAAGGCTGAAGAAGGAAGCAGAGGTCAGATCGTGCAAGGGCTTAAAGGCCACATCAAAGAGCCTGGTCTTGACTGTGTCATCACTCAGAACCCACTGGTGAGTTTTAGGCCAGGGCCCAGTAATACCAGTCATGCTCTAGAAGGAATCTGACTGTGGTGGGGAAAAGGATTGGAGCGGTAGCAGAGGGCAGGAAAGCACAGACACCAGTTAGCTACCCTCACGATATTCCAGGGGAGGGTCTGACTCAAGGAAGTAGTCACAGGAATGGTGGAGGGGGAGGGAGCCAAGCAGTATGTCATTCTGAAGTGACATCACATTAGGACCCCCTCATTTGGCTAAAAGTGGACCAGATAGAGAATGGATTCGCACATGGAGCATGAGAGAAAGGGACAAAGGCCATGGGGATGAGAAGTGTGCTATAACAGGCCAACAGTGGGCCCAACATTATGCTTCGTGTTTTATATCAGTTATCGTTTAATTTTCATAATGATCTTATAAGGCACAGAGCACTTTCCTTTATAGACGAGGACTCCCCCACAATCTGCAGCCATTTGATACGGAAAGTTGTTGATGTGATTGGCAAGATGTATTTGTGTTTGGAAATTTTTAAATCTGAAAGGAGCATTTAGGTAAACACAAATAATACACATAAATAAATCTGGTCAATCACACTGATTAAAAAATAATTAAAGATCCGAATACTAAATGGTTACAGAAGTAAAAAGGGGAAAATATATGACATGACTGGAGTCATTAAAAGGTTGATGGATGAAAGGAAGGCTAACGAGGAATTTGATTTGATATATGATCGTACAGGAAATGGTTTGGTGGCAGGAAATAGAACTCGGTATGTGTAAGGGACAACACATATGCTTGATAAAAGTGAAAAGCTCAAACCTAACACATTATTACAATTTCAAAGTGAGTACAGAATCACATAATGACAAACCAACATTAAATAATCTGCTTCCAAATTATGACTTACACTGTAATAAAACTATGTGTTGGTTTTCATGTAATTGTGTTATTCCCACATTGGCGATGCTTTAGCTCTGTTCAGACCGAATTTTGATTTGAGACTTGGCACCATGGAAATGAAACACGGTGGTGAAGGCGTGGGGGCATAAAAGCCTTTGCATTAGATTCATCCAGAGTAAGTCATCCTATTCTTTATTTTCACAGTTCATCATATCCTCACTGTAGCATTTAAAAGAGAATCATTTAGGCAGGACAGTAATATGAACTTATTATTAAAAGCTACAGTTTGAGGAATGTGTACATAATAATATTCCCCAGAAATTGATAAAATTCTTTCTGTCAGGAATCCTGAGAGAATTCACTTTTACATTAGACTGCCACATGCTCACCTGTGAACTTGAACTTCGACGTGTGTGTGTGCACATAAAACACACTGTCAGACAGCTACTCTGTTAATTAGAAAGCAATACCAGCAATGTGCCCACCATGATTAACTGCTTTCTTTAGCTACACTAATAATCACTACCACATACAATAAGATAATCTTAATTTGAATTCATAAGTTGTTCTGTTTTAGACCTCTCTATAATTTTTTAGTTATGTTAAGATTTCATTTTTATAAAGTATGAACACTGTATCCAAAGGCTTTTATGTCTTGGGACCTGGAAACAATAGGAAGCAACTGAAATACATATGAAGATATTAAAAGCATTCTAAATATTAACTAAATTTTGGTTTAAAATTTTTATGAGAAGTTATCCATTCTTCTTAAAGAAGACTTTGATTATCACTGTACTAGGTAGAACTATCTGACTGAAAAACAATTTCTCTTTAAAAAGAACAAGAGCTAAGAACTTAGTTACCATTTTCAGCCAGAGATTTAAAGACTGATTTCAAGGCACTTCAACAAGTTGAGTTAGCATAGCGGATAACTTCTCTGTATATTTCCTACTAGCATGTTTCATGATAAAACAAGGCTCATCTGAAGAGCAGGTAACATTTTTTAAAAATATGAACAAAGGTGTGATTGCATGTTTAAAAAGTACCCTGTCTATTGAAAACCAATTTAGGTACCCAAATGAAAAGGAAGCACAGTATGATTGAGAATGTAATACGGAATTATAGTTCATTAATTCTTCAAGTATATAATTCTCCAGGCTCCTGGTCCCTCATTGATTTCTGCACACCCCCACAGGTCCCACTAAATGTGAGCAAAAGGAAATTTAATCGCTTGGCTATATCCTGTGTGGAGATGGTGGTGCTCCACAATTACATAGAAACATTGGGAAAGGGATTTTTCCAGTGACTGTTTCACCATGTAGCCTGTTAACATTTCTTTGTTGTCAAAAATTGATCAATCACAGACCCACAGGCAACTAGGATGGTGACAGTCTCCTATTATGTGGCCAATACCATCAAAGGGGCGATACTTGAACAATCGAAGCTGATAATTCAGAATACTTAATTAGGCACGATGAATTGGATGTATGCTTCAATCTTTTTTCTTCCTTCACTTGCATGCAATGTATTTTCTTATTGCTACCATTGCTAGGGAGTATGTCAATGTCCATAAAAAATTTAAAAAACATATATTAAGTGATAGAACACAATTATAATTGTGAGTTCTGCCTAAAGAATTCTACTCTGATTTTCTATGTTTTATAAAGGTTATCTCTTTAAAATTATAATTCTCCATTCATCTCACTGCCAACTTGTCCTTGGACCTTAATTTGCTTCATTTTCCCACATCTCAGACTTGAGCAAAATCGTTACCTGCAACCCATGAATACGGTGTCAGTTAGTGAATGCTGGCGCATGTTCTGAAGAACTGGATGGAAATGCATTCTGTCCAAGGCAAATTTAGCAAACGTGTGGTGCTGCTTGCTTGCCTTGCAAAGACAGCTAATATTTCAGCCTCTGTGGAAGCTGCACTGACAACCCCTATTGGGGTTCTTCCATAAAGAATCAAGGTCAAAATAACCCTATTGTGCTTTATTAATAGGTTCGAAGCACAGTGCATACTTTATATTTTAGGGGGGGAAAGCTAGGTGGAATCTTATAAAGAGGTGTCCTGAAAACAGCTGTGTGAACAAAAGCCATTTTAGCAGTGAGAGGAAAATCTACCATGGAGGTCAGCCTTTAAATAGCCCTTACAACCATTTCCTCTCTTTAGAAGATGGAATAGTAAATGGGGCAATCTTGAAGGAGTTTCAGCTATTCATTTTCCCCTCTTTATATCTTAATGCATAGCGGTGCCTCCTTGGCTTAGCCTAGTGTAAATGGGTTTGTCACCCAGAACACATAATTCAGCCACAAGCTGGCAATTAGCCTGTGCTGATTTACTGATATACAGTCCAGATCTCAGATCAGCAGTGACTGAGCTGAAACAGCAAATGCTTAGAGTTCTTAAGAACCCAATTAAGTAATTACTATCTTTTTTCACAGTTTGATTGTCCATCTCCTTCATTATAAAGTGGTTTTATGTAAGAAAAGGGAATTTATCTTGTTCATCAGAGCATCTCCAGTCTTTAGGAGTTCCTGCTACATGGTAAGCATTTAGTAACTATCACATGAATGAATTAGCTAATTCCATGTGGAATGTTGATATTTCCATATTTAATAAATATTATTATTGAAATACAAAAATGAGTTTTGAAGCATTTCAGCATAACATAGGTAATGAGAACTTCCTACTGTCAGCCTTACCCAGATCTCCTGGGTTCCATGACCCCATGGCAAATAAACTGCACAAAAAGTTGATTATAGAATGGCATTTATCTAGACTCATGTCTGAAATGGCTTCTAAGTCTTCAACTTTATTTTAGTGTCAACTTATGGCCCATATTAACCACAAGAATTTCATAGGATGTATATGTTGCAGCCACATACATGAACAATAAACAAAAAATAAGGAAGGCAGAGAAAGACCATATCAAAAGTGACATGGACTTTTTATATTACTGGTAAAACAGCAAAGAGTTTGAAAAAAAATCACCTCTGAATAGATCATGTAGGTCATTGCATATATTCTTCGTCTCTTCAAAGAAATTCTATTATTCCAAGCCCATCATTACACATTTTACTTATACTTAATATTTTTAAGATCAGTAATTCAAATGTTTGTTATTTTTGGATAGTTTTAATTTCTTAATAAACATGTTAAACATAAAACTTAGCCAATTAATAAACATACTAGAAATTTATTTTAGCAATTATAGAAAGTTTTTTTTTGGTACAACAATAGAAAGTTTTAATATTTAGACATTTTAAGATTTTTTTTGACAACTGTGTTTCAGTGTTGTTTGTTTTTGTGTCTGTTTATACCCAAGTAAATGAAAGAGCCAGACTTTGAGTGATTGGAGACTTACAGTTTAGATGATAGAATGAACAACAACAGCACAGATTCTAACAACAATTACAACAAAAATCACCACCAAGAGCTAAACCAGCAAAGAGGCATGTTGGAAAGACTTACATACATAAAGAAATCTTAGTTCCTGCAGCCAACTGAAGCCCCATGACATGGCCAAATTCCTTATCCCTTCCCATTTCCAAGAAGCTATAGGAGAGAACAGATTCTGAGACTCTCAGTAATACTCCCAGCTCTGACAAGAAGAGAAGGAAGTGGGCACTCTCTTCTGCCTACGGAGTGGCAGAAAGAGCAGCAGGAGAAAAACAGGCCACACTCCTGATGGCGCTGATCCTCGAAGAGGCAAGTGCCAGAGCAACACAAGGTACCTGGGACTCTGCAAAGCCTGAGCGCGAATCTCCAGAGGAAACAGGGCTGTTCTCTGACTTTGTGCACAGAACTCTGACAAATCAAACCTCTGATGAAATCCCAGGAGTGAGGTCAAAACTTAGACAGCACACGGCACTTCTTGACTGAGCTCTCCTCTCAGACCATCAGGACCTCAAGTCAGAGACAAATTTTGGATAAAACATAAAATACCCAGCCATCAAAACACACCACGGAAAGCCACCTCAGATGATTTACAGACCGGGCAGGAAGAAGTCAAATAGGAAATCTGGACCAAACTGATCAGGCGTGAGACCAAACTGATCTCCTTGTGAAATACAAGGAAAGGGAATGGAATCAACATATAAAAGTTAGGAAAAACAACAAAAAACAGAAAGTATTCATCCTAGAAAAAAAGTGTAAGCCCTAAACAAAGAAATGTCCCCAAATCATTAAATAATAGAATATTAAAAAATGAGACAGTAGAAAAACAAAAATAAATAGAAAAAGAAAATTGTAGGCACAAAGGAAATGAAAGTGAAGATCACAACATATCTATTGAAGCGAAAACTGAAATATATATGGTTAAAGTTTTCAACTTAGAAGAAAGTCTGGTAGTAATCACAGAATATATACTTGGAAATAAAAAGAAGATTTAAGTCATTAGGATTTAGCTAACAGATATGGAGGAATGGCAAGCGTAATTCAGCTTTTTTCATTATATCTCCACCATCTGAAAAATCTGTGCAAATTATGGTTATAAAAAAAAGACTTTAAATTTCATAAACTTTAAAATGTAAAATAAAAAATGAACAAACATCTGGAGGCAGGGGTGATATGTTCATTTTGACATCAATGACTTCATCAATTTTGCCTTAGATTGAAAACATGCAGTCTAAGATCTATAACAAACAATTGTTTTACCCTTAGTGGAAATTTTAAAAATATCATATATCTTGTGGTAAATACCATTAAATGCCTTGCATGGCACATTAAACAGTTGGGCATGATAAAGCCAAAAAAGCCATTTAATTTTACTCTATGACAATATAACTTTTTATTAAAAATCATCACAAATTTGACCTGCATTTATAATGGGCATGAAGAAAAAAATACCATTTGAATCCAGAGATGCTAGTGCTTTAGGGATTTCACACTAATGTTCCTTCAGCCAAGAATATTCTTGAATGCCTGGCTCCTTTATCTCCTTCAGGCATTTATGATGATTTCACTGACTTCCTTAGACACATAAAACTGCATCCAAATGCACCTATACCTGACATTCCCCCTTCTCTCTTTTACTTACTTCTCTCATTAACTAAAAAATTACATATTATAGGATCCAAACTATACAATTTATACTATACTTATATTATATACTATAGTTATAGTATATAACTTATCAGCATACTTATAGTTATAGTATACTTATGTATACTATACTTATAGCATAGTTACTTATAACTACTATAAGTAACTACTTATAGTTACTATAGTATACTTACAGTTAAGTATACTTATAGTATAAGTATAGTATAAATTATAAGATACATCCATCCTATTTGCTATAGTTGTCTCACCTAACATACTATATATTTTAATTATATACCTTGTCCATGGTCTGCCTCTCTTCCCTATAACATAAGCTCCACATGGGCAGGAATTTTCATCAGTTTTCTTCACTATGGTATCTTTAGTGTTGAGTACAGTGCCTTGCAATAGTAGTCACTAAAGCAAATATTTGTTTAATAAACAAATGACTCAATAAAATATATAAAAAGAAGCAAGCACAATTGGCTACCATCCGATTAGCTACTATTCTTAATCCCTTTTTAAATTACCTAAAACTTTGGAGCTTTAGGTAAATAATACTTGAAATTGGAGGATTCACTTTCAGTTAGGTACCTGCAGGCAGATAACTCTACAAATTCCTGGCATCCTGATTTGCTGTACTGACGCTTCAAAGCTCTGACATCTGCCTGTGTCTGGCATGAGGGAGATAGGAGGTACAAGAGTAATTTATAAGGAAATGTCATAGATCAAGTCTCAGTCTACGGTCTTGCCTTTTGGGCATCTACTTGGTTCTAATGTCTTGGCTAACATCTTAGAACTGCACTGTGCTTGCTTAATGCAGTGGGACTGGAGGGAAGTGGGTATGTGAACTTGCTTTGACAGAGCACCGCAATTCTCCAGGCGAGTTCCCGATAATGCGCATAAAGCACTCAGCATAGTGTCTGCTTCACAGTCAGAGCGCAATGCATTTTAGTTTTCTGCAGCATCAGCATAGTTCCCGTCATCTCTCCCCTTCAGCAGTCACCTAAGATTTTCCCACTCCCAATTTTATCTCCTTCCAATCTCTTCTTTCCACACGCGTGTCAACATGATTTCTGGCAACTCAAAATCTAACCCTGTTTAAAACATCAAATGGTTTCTCTCTGATGGCACGATAAAGACCAACCTATTAGTGACCCACCTGCCTCTAAAGCCTCATCAGCATCTCCCTGGCCTCTGGGCTTCAGGCACATTGCCCTCCTTTCCATCCCTCAAGCGTGCCTCATTGCCCCAACCACAGCCTTTCTGCACAGAACGCTCTCCCTCCCAACCCCCACTTCACTTCTCTTAACCTTTCTTTACGTCTCAGGTCAACCGATCACCTAAACGAAGCACTTTTGACACCACTGAGTAGGTCAAATCCTTCCCGCAACCTCCACACACAGTGTGGATGGAGGCTGTTGTAGCTATGTGGTGAGGCAGCCCTGTTCCCTCTCGGGACTCAGCAGGGTCACACCTGTAAAGTATCAGAGGGGCTGTTTGGCTAGGTCCTCCCTGAACTATGAGTTCCTTGGGGACAGGTGGTGAGTCCTTTTGATCATTAAACCCTAGTGCCTATCTGACCAGCAAGCATGTGTTGGATGATGAATGCATCGTCATTGTCACTATGCCTGTCATTGTCATCACCCTTACCATCAATTCCCAGGCAGACATCTTTCTATGGCTTACCCCTGGAGTCCGCATTCCCTTAAAACTAGCTCCCACTGAACTAGTGCACCTTTGATCATGGCATCTATACACTAACAGCAATTCCACGCCCCTTGACCCTTACTATACAGCCTGAACAAATCTCACATGCATTTTTGAATTGGGCCTAGATCTCACTAACTGGAAGTAATCTCTACTCTTTCAATCTTTTGAATTCCCCATGTGTTATAGTAATTTGTGTATTTCCAATTTCTTCTACTAGATTTTATATTCCTTAGAGATGAGAGCTGGGCTACACTTATTTTGAATTATCTGTAGTACCAAACACTATCTCCTAAATACAGATGTTTGAAATATCGCTTTAGCTCGTATTTTCTTCCTGATTCTGCTACTTTATACTGTTCTTAGATCCTCTCCTCTAAACTTCTACATTACCAGTATTTTTTGAGTACTACCTGCCTTCAAGGAGTTACACCTTTTCTTTTACTGTAATTGAGATCTTTAAAATAGAGCATATCTAATTTGAAATACTTAGAAAACAATTTATATATTTAAATATATAGAAACAATCTTCATTCTATCACAGAGTTTTTCAGGTGTAGGTAAAAGAAAACAATATAAAATTTCAATTTTGAAAATAAATTTAAAGTAGAGAAATTGATTAACATTAAAAAGTCTTAAGGATATTTAAAAAAAAGAGCCAAGAGAAATAATAAAATGTCTTAAAAGCAATGAGAGTACCACAATGAAGTCAAAAGGAGGCTATTCCACATTTTTTCTTCTAGACCTTGATTTGATTTGATTCAAAATTTAGAGATAGGCGTCTATTTTAATTAAGGTATACGTATACCTTACACACTTCCAAAAGGTATTTGTTATAACTAATTTGAATTGAAGGCAGCAAAAAACTCCCAGGAGAGAGTCATGGACAGCAAGCCAAGCAAAAGAGCACCCTGGCAACAAAGTTGCAAAGGGAAACAGGAATAGTTTTTAATATCCAGCAAAATTGTGCACACAAGTTTTCTGAAACAGACTTCCCCCTGGTTTGAACTCTAAGAGTAATTTATAGTGAATTCTAAGTGAAATGTTTTAAGATGATGGTCTAAGTTTTATTGCTGATTCACAAAAAAAAAACAGAAAAATCTCTGCTTTCTCTGTCTCTCCCAAATTCAAACATAATGTAGTAAGGTCTTTCTCAGAGGCACTGTTTTGATTGCTGTTCGCATTTTATTACCTTAATACAAGGAAGAAGCTCAGAGAGCTTAGAGAACTCAGAGAAATGGATTTTAATATTTCATTTTAATTATCACTATAAAAATATCAAAAATTTTAAGCCAGCTTTTGGCAAGCACTAGATCAAAATCATTTCCGATATTAACTTTAAAATTAGGCCTTGAAATGCTACTATTCTGTTTTGTGATCAAGGGGAGAACATACTGCTTTAAGTTCAAACATATGGGCAGCTAAATTGATAAGTTTTAGTAAAAAGTCAGAAGCTTGAATTAACACATAGAGTTTACTTACTTTTGCAATTGTACCACGGGTCTACTTACAGTTAAGATTAGATTTTCTTTTTCAAAAATTAATTTTGAATCTGTTTGCATGTGTGAATAAGTATTTCCCTGAAACCCCAGCTTGCTGTGCGGGAAGGCACAACAGGCACCATTGTGTTTTGAAACAAGTGCAACAGCACCCCGGCCTCCAGCCTGTTCATCGAGAACCTGTAAACAGCTGTAGTAAACTGATATCAAACAGACTGCATTCTAATAGGTCCCACGGGACGCTGACTGGAAAATTTCTATGTCCAGCTATCTAGATACCTTACTACATGATGCAGAATTATTTAGTACTTCTCCTTAAAGTATGGGTTTACTTTTAACACTTTAATCTAGTTAAAGTGTTCTTTCTCACAGTAGTAGATCAGCAGAGTTAGTTTATTATTTTTTAATGGACATTTGGAATCCGAAGGTAATACATTTAATTGCTGCTCTGCCACTCTCATGTGCGTGAGTCCAGAAGAAAGAGATCTGCTCACACCTGTCAGCCTGAAGTACCTCGCCTCTGAAATGGGGACTATCTGCCGTAAAGGGGGCTTTGCTTGAGGGCCAAAGAGCATTAAGTGTTCCGTAGCCTAGGAAACTGTTAAGCCATATTTGAGTATTGATAACATCATTTTTATGAGGTTATTTTTATGGGATCATTTAAGCTATCCATAGGTGTTTTTTGGAACAAAGAAATAAGTTTTGGGAATGGTTCTTGAGATAGTACAGACTGTTTGTTTTTAATGTGCTAAGACAGTACGAGGGGGGAACCAGAAGAACTGGAATTTACTTATAAAATATTGTGTATTTATTCTTACATGTTTAAATTTCAGTCACCTTCCAAGTACTGTGCTTTTGATGCAATACTTCTATTGAGATTTTTTCCCCCACTGCTCAAAACAATTTTTGAACTTGTCATTTTGATGCCTTTTTGTGCTTCTGCTGTTTTCTGTTTCGCCTCTTCCACATAGGGAAAACATTTCCTTCTGAGGACTTGTTTTTAATCCGGGGAAACAAAAACATAGTCACTGGGGGAAGATTGGGTGAATGCAAAGGGTGGGGAATGGGGGTCACGTGGCTTTTGGTCAAAAACTGCTCAACACTCAGCACAGTGTAGGGGGTGCACTTGTTAATCACCCTTTATGAAATGGGCAAATGTGCTGAAAGAGTCTTCAAAAAATATTCACTGATTTGAAAGCAGCCTCTGCAAGAATGCCAGCTGGTGCACGGATACAGATGGGTTCGTGGAACACTCACTTAGCGGGGGAAGCCAGTACCACAAGGGACCTGTCCTCCAGAAGATAATTCTGGGTTGGGTTTTTTTGGGTCCCCTTTATATGCGTTTAGAGGGGACACATCTCCATAAGTCAGTTTGAGTGGACTTTGTACCCACTTCAAATTAAGGTTAAATTTTCGTTAGCGACTCCTATTTTGACATAACTTCTTAGACTACATAATGTCATTCTTCTATTATGGGTTCATCAGAATAGAGAACAGTAATGTGGACAATTCATATTGACTTCAGGAAAAAGGAGGTGTCTGTTGAGATTGAACTGGGAATCAGGGGCAGTCCACTCCCCTCACAGATACGCACATGCGGACAGAAGACCACCACAGATATGGCCCAAAATACTGTCCAGGGACGGAGGTAAAACAGATGCCAGTGCATTCACCTCAGAGGCTCTCTCCCAGCTTTTCTCCTCACACGACGTGGACCTGCCCCTCAGAGAAGCAGCCTCTGGTGTACCCTCTGAAGTTCCACTGGAACTGGTCTGCCCCAAGAAAGCAAAGTGCGGTCAAATCCATGGACTGCCTGCCAGTACTCACAAACCATTCTGTGGTAGTAAGATGTGAATACTATGTATAATTAAATCTACAAGTGATTTTAAGACACCCCAATACCATAGCGAAACCAGCATGAGTGTATTCCTCTGATGTATATCATTCTCCAGCGATCACATAAAAAAAAAAACTACTAATTCACTTTTAAGCCCAAAGCAATTTACTTCTTTTGCTAAATGATATTGTTCTAAATCACTTCCCATTTTTAAAATATAAATTCTCATCCAGACATATTCATACTCTAACATAGGAAACAAAAATTAGATTGCCTGGGTATATTGAACTTCTGGAAATTGGCTTTAAGTGACAAAAATCACGGTAGGAAAGCCTCAGGGCGTTTTGCTGTTTGTGAGCTACGTATTTCATCTCTTGTCATAAAGGCCTATTTCTGTGCCCTTAAAAGCAGAAGGACCTTGAGTTTGAATTTTAAATGATCACAATGTCTTTTAAGTCAGTCTAGGAAAGAAAATTATTGCATAGTGGTCAACAGAGTAAAACATTTACATGTTAACCTCATTTTGAGACAGATTCTTTAAAGATGTAAATATTTGCATGAGACAATTTACATCTCATCTTCCAGAAGGTTCTGTCAATTATGTAATTGATTCTAGTTCTATTTTAGGTGATTTCCATATGTATATAATTATAGGTCTTGGTGAATAAATAAAATTTTCTAGTAGTTCTAGACTAAAACCTACTCTTAAAGCCATCAGTTTTTATTCATCAGTGTACCTCTAATGGACAAGTACCCTTGTGTACACAGGTTTTACTTATGGGAAATGTAAATTAGCAGAAATTTAATTTAAAAGCAAAAAGGCAGTTTCATGTTACCATCTACATTGTTCACTTGAAAACTGAAGGGAGGGTGAGCGGATGAAGGGCTATACTGAGTCATAACTAAGGCGTTATCTGTTCATTAAAGATCTTATTGCAAAACACTCCTCTTAATATCTGGAACAATCTCATTTTAGTTGCTTAAACACTGATGATCAACTCAAATATTGAAAGACGTATTCTAGTAGAATGAGTCTTGGCTATAAAAAGATTTTAATAATTAAAATTATATATAAGATCATTAATTGGCTCATTTTAACTACTTGTCTATTTATAGATGGTTGAAAAATAACACACACATTTTGAAAAAATCCAGAGTTCTTTTGAAGTGAAAGTTAGGTTCTAAATGTCTTGGAGCTATTTTCCTTCTGAGAGATTATAATAAGGTAGTAAAAATCAATTAAAAATCTGATTGAAAATATTTAACATAAACACAGATATCTTAGAAATATACTGGAAGTTTTGAATTTGGGCAAAAAATGCAAGATCAAATTACATGTAAATATTGAAAAGAAAAAAGAGTATCCAATTATGGGTGGAATTTTAAAAATTCAATTAAACAAAAACAACAAAACCCTTCAAGCTCATGCTAAATAAACAGAATGTTATAGCAGCCATTTTTGAGAAAGGGTGTAGAGTTTTCCCAAATCTTTTCAAGGCTAATTCTTCCTCTTCATTTAAGTATCCAAGAAGTTAAAAGATAAGGTAATCAATAGTAGGGGCTGGCTAAAGATTCTGAGAGGGGAATTTGAGACAGACAATTGTTAGAAGCTTGATGAGACAAAAATAGGCATGAAGCAGTCATTCTGAAAAATGGAAAAAGAGCATTCTAAGGAACGAGAGCCTTGCACTCCCTGTTGTCATCTGTATTTACGAATTTGAAGAGCGGCCAGACAGTGCAGCTGTGTGTTTTGCTTCAGCCACAGTCAGCTGCTCCGGAGCAGAGTGGAGGAAGCCAAGGGCCGTATTTGACAAGAACTGGTGTGTACTGGACCATACACCATAGGGGGAAAGGCTAAGAGAGTTCACGAAGAAGTGTCGATCTTGATGAACCACGGAATCCAGGAGAGTATTAGAAAAGCGTTTAGATGAAAGGATTAATGTTCTCAATGAAGTCAGACAGTTAATGGAGTAGAAGCTGTAGAGTATGTGAGATGGAAGGGTAGGAGGGGGTGGTCTAAGAATAAGCTGCTTGAAAGTGAGATTTGGGGGGTGAAGTAGTTATAAGTGAGGACAAGGTCAAAGTTATAACAGTGGGAGTGGGTGGCTGAGGAGGTGAGACCATCAAAGACCTGAAAAGCCAGAATATGGACGGCTCATCCACATGCAGGCTGTGAGAGCCAAGAAGGGCTCTTGGAAGAATATGGTCTGCCAGACTCAGAGTCTTCAATGAATGAATTGAACAAGGAGGGAGGTTGGGAGGTAGGGAGGTTGTAGAGTCTGATGACATAAAATCCAAGGCTTTAATGTCATTTCCTAAGAAGAGTTCCCTAACCACTGATGTTCATTCTCTTCCCCATTAGTCTATTTACTTTCTTTACAGTACTTAACACTACACATCATTCACTTTTATGTACGTTGTCTGAATCCCCCAACATGATGTGAACCCCATGAAAGCAGGACCTCGCCAAGTCACTACCACCTCCTGGCGGGTGAGAACAGTAAAAATAGGCACACCTTAGACATTGCTGAATGAGTACACAAATGAATTTATTTATTAGGCTTTTTTACCTTATTTCATTAACTGTGCTGTTAATGAAAAGACAAAAATGTATAATGCTATTACCTTTCTTTATGAAGTTTTCACTCTATAGGAGAGTTTTCTTGAAAAGAAGATGCACTAGGAAATATAAGAAATGTACCCTAAGTGTGACAGAAAATGTTTTAAGTGTTTGAAGGTACAAGTGAGGTAGTTCCCGTATCTTGCCTCAAATGTCACTTCTTTAAGGACACCTTCCCCACTCACCTGTGCACTAGGGTAGGTATCCTGCTATATCTTTTCATAGCACCTTCCATTCTTATCACTAACATAGTAGATGATTGCATAATTGACTTTTTTTTAAAATAACAGTTTTATTGAGATATTTTATACCATGGTATTCATTTTAAAGTATATAATTAATGCATTAGGATTTAGTATGCTTACAGAGCTGTGCAACCATCACCACTATGTATTTCCAGAACCTTTTTTCATCACCCTCAGACTTTAAATGTGTGTTTCTCCTCCCAAAGTGCAAGCTCCATGAGAAGAGGAAGCCTCTGCCTTCTCTAACCCTGTAACCTCAGCTCACACTCAGAGTAAGTTTCCTGTAGGACAAGTAGCTTAATGACTGAGCAAAGAGTGAGAAGTGTCATATCAATGACAGAGCAACAGACATTTCCTTATGGCTTATTGAGGCTACAAGCATGCAATCTGAGATCTCATTATGCAATTGTCTTTCAGCAACAAATCCAGATTGCTTTATAAACAGTTTTCACTCTCATATAAAAAGTAGATTCCTGTATTATATACCTGGGCTTTATTTATAGAATTGTTTTGTTTGGGAAAGTTTAGGGGGATTGATTATTTAATTCATGTTTTACTGATTCCATTTCTGTCCAAATAAAACCCTCATTCTTAGAATTCATTTATCCATGGTCCCTTCTCTAATGACCTCAGTGTCTAATGACTTGTCTTCTGGTTTATTTTCCTATGCCTTACTTAAAAACCAAGTAGCTACAAATCCTGTGGACCATTGCTGCTCATTACCAGGCAGTGAGGTGAAGGCAGATTACACAGTGGGTCCTACTGACAGGGTGGCCAGAATCCAGGAACTCTGGTAAGTTTCCTCCACAATGTAGACAGAGGGTATGCCTGCCATGGGCATTAGCCCTCTCGATGTTATTGCTTGGGTAACAGAATAATTTCTGTGATCATCACATTCTACTTCCTAATGACCATTATTATGTTCTTTGATACAGGTTGATGGGCTTTTTGTGGCTTTGTCCAAACATCTTGAAATCAAGCATAATTTTATAACCCTTTTTAGAAAAACATGCTTACAAAGTTGAAAAAATTCCTGTCTTTCCATTGACAGTTGGTGAGAATATAACTTGGGTATGTCCTTTCTGGAGGGCTTGGCAGTGCCAAATTTTAAAATATTCATACAATTTGGCTTTGCAATTTCTCTTCCAGGAAACAGCCCTACAGAAATCCTTTCACATTTTATAAAAATATACATATGATGATTTCACTGCAACCATTTGAAATAGAGAAACATTGCAAATAACCTGAATACCTGTTATTATGAGAACAGTTAAATTATGATACATTTACACATACATAGAAAATGCTATGCAATTCACCAGGATGAAATAGAGCTAAATGTATTGACTGAAAGGCCTGCAACTAGAGAGTAGAAATATCAAATCACAGGATGATGTGTGCAATATTATTCCATTTGCAGAGACTGTGAGCATGTATGTTCCTATGTACGTAAGTACACTGAAAAGACCTGTAATTTTTACACACCAAACAGCTAATAGTGGTTTCCTCTAATGCAGGGTTTGTTAACCTTGACTCCAGTAATTCCTTGTCATGGGGCCCTGTCCTGTGCATTGCGGGATGACTAGCAGCATCACTAGCCTTTATCTCCGAGATATTAGTAGCACTCCCAGATCCCCAGTGATGACCACCGAAAATGTACCCAGATGCTGCCCTATGTTCTGTGAAGAGCAAAATCCCCTCTGATTAAAAATACTGCTCTAGTGAGTCGGGAAGACTCAATGGACTTTGAAGAGACATTACATAGATAGAAAGATAGAGAGAGAGATATAGTTATCCTATATATATACATATATATAGGATAGTATTATCAGAGTAGTATTATCTATGTGCACCTCAGAGGCACAAATTTCTCCCACATTTTGCTAAGATACTTAATTTTATAGAATTTACCACACAACTACTCTGACAAGAAACTCAACTTGTACTGCAACTGTCTTAAGGTAATTTCCTCTCCTATAAAATAGGGATAATAATAAAGTTATTTCACAGGGTTTCTATGTCAAGTACTATAATAAATCCATTGAAGTAGCTAATTTTTGCCATTTTGTTCTATAGTTCATGAACATCTTAAATTATTTATATAATCATTTATCTTAAATTATTAAGATATAAGGGTTATGGGGGGGTTGGAATAGGCTTCGTGAGAGCAATGATATTGCCCAACTGTTTTCCCTACCACATTCCAGCACATAGAACAGCGCCCTGAGTAAAGTAGGTGTTTAGTGCAAATGTGTGAAATAACGTAACACGTTATCACCTCACATGCAATGCAGATTAACCGATGTCCCTAAACTAAAGCACTAGTATTGAGTGATGTACTGACTTAAACATAAAGTTACATACACAGCTACCCCGATCAGAATAAAATGAGACTAAAATAATTAGCATGATTATTTACTGATGAACAACCGCAGCTTGAAAATTAGTGTAATAATCATTTAAATCTATTAAATGCATATTATGTTACAAAATTATCATATGTAGTGTTATTTATATATAGGAGTGGGCAAAAGTAGGTTTACAGTTGTGAGTAAGCAAAAGTTTATTCTTGTAATGTTAATTAATTATTGTATTATTTATTTGTATTACAACTGTAAGCCTACTTTTGCCCACCCCTATATATACATTCATAGCTCAGTGGAGGGAATGAGCTAAGATGGTGTCTCTCTCCTTTCCATGACTGGCCATGCTCCGTGGGCATAATTCCTAGGATCAGGGTCAAAAAGGACTCCTGAGGTCATATAATTTAACCCTATGTTTCAAGTAGGGGTCAGATTTTATTTTTAAATAATTCCAGTGGAGCAAAAGATCTGTGTTTATTCAATAAGCCTAGATTTTTAAAAATCCAAGTAGTTAGAAGAAATTTCAGGGGAGAAAAGTCGTTTCTGAGTCTAGCCTTCCTTGGCTTTTACATGCCACATAATGTGTCCTCTAGGTGGTCACCAGTGTTCGGCTAAACTAGTACAACCCTATGCATCTAAAATGATACATGGTTTTTATGATGCTATTAGAGTCAGTTTAAATTCTGAATCCATGTGTGTGACTGCTTGACCTACACAGATTGGAAAATACAAAGTTAGCGCACCTGGTGGTGACTGATAAGCACTATGGCTGAGTTGGTCTCACAAAACTGTGTTCCTCCCACTGGGGCATCCTGAGGCATCAGGTCAAAGCTCTCAAGCCATGCTCCACTGCCGAGGCTGTGGGAATCTGGTGAGATGAGCGTCCCTCTCCTGACCCTGCACTCCAGGGGCCTCTCAGACTTCCAAGGTGAGCTCCTGGCCCCCTCAGGGGACATCTTGGAGGGTACTCTGCCTCAGAGATCTTCCTTTTTGTACCACAAGACAACAGAGGTAGCAATGAAGGTAGTTAGTGTGTTAGGTCTACAATTTGTATACGTGTGTTTCCTGGCATTAGGCAAAACCAAGAGAAAAAGAATCTGAGCAGAAGTAAGCTTTCTTTCTTTTGTTTTATTGTATGTGTATAAATGATATTTTCCATTTTAACCATTTTTAAGTACACCATTCAGTCATATTAATTATGTCCACAATGTTGTGCAACCATCACCACTATCAGTTTCCAGAATGTTCCATCACCCCAAACAGAGGTTCTGTATCCATAATTTAATTACTCTCCATTTCTCCCTCCCCTCACTCCCTGGTAGCATGCATCTAAGCAACTTTCTTTCTTTATGCTTTTGTTCAGTTCATTTTAATAGTACTAGTTAACACTTATTTAGCACACAGTTTGTTCCTGCACTGTGCTGAGAGTTATTTCATGAATTAGCTCAAGAATATTCATAACCATTGTAAGGCTACCTATTAACTCCTTTTCACAGGGGCGGAAAGAGAGATTATGGAAGATGTAGTCACTCAGCATCACAGAGTCTGTGAGCGATGGAGCTGGGAGAGTGAACTCCAGCATCCTGACCCCAAAGCTCACACCATGATGTTGGCCTGCCTACATTCTGCAGAGTCTTTCTGAGGCCTTTCTGCTCCTTCCTCTCAGTCAGTTCAGTGAGAAAAAGAACTGCTGGACACCAAAATATCCCTTTATGGCATTTAAATTCCAAGTGTTAGAGGAAAATGTTTGCTCTAGGAAGTCTTTTTAAGCTCAAAGAAACACTATTTTTAAGTAATGCTCTCTAAAAGTATATCCTATGAGGTTTCTCTTAAGTGTTCTTCTTGATTTCGCTCACTAACAACAAAAGCAAACCAAAATTTCTTCACCAGGATGCCTGAGTTCTCCTCCCAGAGAACTCAGACCCATTTATACAAACCCATTCTTATGTTCGAAATTGCCAACCTTTTACATACCATACTTTTTCCTATTGAACGGTTATCCCTGTAACTCAAATGACTGGGGTCCAGTTTCAGTCTCACTTTATTCATGTGCCTGGTCCATCTGAGAAGATTATCTCTGCCTCTCTCTCTGCCTCTCAGCACGCCCTTCACTGAGTCACACTCATGCCCATCCAACTCCTATCTCACAGTTTAAAACAGCCTCACCCCAATCCAATCTGTAAGTATTGTTCATTCTTTTTTGCACATGTGTCCACAGCCAAATTTCTCTGAACCAGGTTAAGAGCTATTATCAGTAGGTTCTTAATTAGGCTTATAGTTGTTTCCTCTATCAACTAAGAATACCTGCTTTCTCCTAATACACACCTCCTTATTGTAGCCGATATCACTTTTTAGGAAAGATGACACACTGCATTTTCCAGGCCCTGGGAATGACATACATTTACATTTTCCATAATGCAACCCAGTTCATAACTTCACAGATGTAGGCCACATAGGTAATATCCTGCTTATGGCACTAAATGATTTCCCTTTTCAGCAGAATTTCTTTTAAGTAACCTATTTATGAATGTCACAATAGTTATCTCCTTTATCTGGATTTAACCCAAATTGTTTTTTAGTAATAAAAGCCATTCTGTGACTTGATTTCCATGAAGTACTAAGCAAAGCTCCATAAGAGTTTAAGACAATGTTCTTGTGCTTGAAGATTAATACCAACCCAAGGTGACTGAAGGGAAGTGGAATACAATGGGCACAAACGTGGCTGTTGAGAGAAATTACTTTGGTTGGACAAATCCACGAGAGAGTTTTACAGAAGAGTCGTGTCTGGGTGGTAAACTGGAGAATTTGGGTGGGTTATGAGTGCACGTGCAGATTTAGGTGTAACTATTTAAATGGAGAGCTTACCCTATGCCTGCTATTGAACCTTCAACACACTATTTAATCTCATTAGCACTGGATTTTTAAAATGATCATGGAAGTAATTATACCCATTTAAGCATTATTTTATGATTAAAATGAGTTAAAGAATGTAAAGCAATTAGCACAATGTTTGGCTTATAGTAAGTTTTCAATACTGACCAGCAGCTGATGTATCAGAAAAGTTTAAAAGGCAACTCAAAATGATGGTTAAAGGTGAGGCATTTTTACGTTAGTAGGAGAATGGCATGTGTCATAATAGAGGGAAAAGTCTTGATTCAGGAAAATGTGTCTTTGGGCATGAAAGGTGATACTCCCTAACTTCACTCTCCTCCCAGAACATGGGGGAGGGGAGCAAAGGGAAAGAAAGAGGGAGAGAGGGAGGGAGGGAGGGAGGGAGAGAAAAAGAGAGAGAGAGAAATTTAAAGGTTTCAGATTGAGAGCTATAAGCATCTCAGGAAAAGGAACAGTCTAGAGAGAGTAAAAGTATGCCAGGTCTGTGAAGGCGGAGATGTTCTGCCTGGTGAGAATGAACTCTGTGCAGGGATGGGATCTGAGGCACCACAAACCCACATAATGCTGAGGTCCCCTGCAGGCAAAAGATATTATCAAAATACATAACTACTGCAAATTTTATAAAAATACATGTCCAGGTGAGCACATTGTTAGAGCCCCTCCCAATGTCATGAAAGAAGCATGGGCAGAAAGGTAGAGCAAAACCTTAAACTTTGTTAGAAAAATTTGCCTTTGATTCAGTGGCAAAAAATAACCAACACATTTTTCAAAATTGGCATCTCTATTTAACTTTAGTTTTTTTCACCTTCGCTTTATTCCACTTCAGTCCTCCTATATTACCCTCAAAAATGTTGGTTAAAATTCTGCCATACGCCATTTGTACCAGCGTTGCTTTGAGGGCAAGGTAGGAAACAGAAGGCGACGGGTGCCTTGTCAGGTCTGGATCATTCGGTGTGGAGTGAGACAAGCACAGGGAAGCGGGCTGCAGTGCAGTCCAGGCACCAGTGTTCAAGAATGGCAGCCCCTTGGGATGTGGGGTTACGTTGTGGGAGGGGCCTGGACAGGATGGCTGCTTTTGAACACTTGAGGGTAGTCCAGCTTCACAGAGAACACAGAGTTAGGAAATAAAAGAGATGATCAGGTGTGTAATTTAAATCTTCATGTTCAGGGGGTGAGAAGAAGGAAATGCAAGCAAAAGCAGCCCGAAAGGCAGAAACGCAGCAGCAGCAGCAGCGGGCGCTCCCGTGTGCAGTCGCCCGTGCAGGGAATGCGAGGCAGTGCTTCACGGCGGGGCTTTGGGTTCCTGCTGCCCTGCGTTTAACTCCTAGCTCTTCAACTTGATGGCTGTGTCACCGTGGGCAATGTACTTACTTCTCAATCTCTCTCTCCAAGAACATGTGTCAAAACACCTACTACATAAGGCTGTGGCAATACAATGCAGTCTGGAGAAAATGTCATGTCGAGGAAACCAAAGGGGGCTGCTGGAACGAGTTCGAACACTCTGCAGAAAGGTCACACAATCTGAACACGTCGGAAATAGTAATCGGGAAGTTAGATTTGTTTTCCAAGAGAGCTATTTCAGTGGAGGGGTGAGGTCCAAACTAAATGAGTATAAGTGTAGAACAAATATCTCCCTTCTATTGGCCTTTCAAGGATGGAAACTTGAAAAGATCTGATCTCAGATTACATAGCATAAATACTCATTAATAATTCCAACAAAATTAACAACTGTTTCCATTCTGCTCCTATGTAAGCTAAAATTACTTGATGGATACTAGGTTTTAGACATTTACAAAATCTTGCTTCTCACTCAGGTTAGGGTACAAAATTATCTGTGCAGCTGAGTCAGTACCATTTCGTTTCTAATTCAGTTTTTGTGATTAATTTTTGTGATTTATGGAAAGAGTCCGCTTCCCATCTTTCACTGAATAAAGGCTTTGCCATCCTATAATATGTAACTCACTCTCGCCTCTGCAGGACTATTTACGGGCCTCTGAGTTTTAATTAATTTCTTTTTGTTATAAGTGGTCACAACCAAGAAGATCATAACGAATAATACATTCTCATTTTTAGAGTCCATTAGATTAACTGAATTTCAAGCAAAAAGAAACACAAACAATTGCAGTTAACATATTTTAGTTTCCTTGAATAAAAAATTTTAAAGAAAATGATGGGAAGTACTAAAAATACATTTGGCTTTATATAAAAACGACAAAGGCGAGGTTAATTTTAAGACTGGAATTGGGTCTTTCAAACTCTGAAGAAAGAAACACACTTGAGTGAGTGGTTTATATTTTAAAGGCTGCTCAAGGCAAATGAAAACACCCCTCAACTAAGAATGACAACAAAAAGCTCCATGTTTTCAAAGATAAAATAGAGAATTCCTTTAACTTGTTTTGTTACTTTGATTAAACAAGAAGCCCAAGTTCAGTCTTATTCAGCCTTATAATTATCTTCAGACATGAATATTGAGAAAATCGGCCGAGAAAACCCTGCCTAACACTTGAGTGCGTACTTTTCACACCTTTAATCAGCTGTTTGCTTGCCTGCTAGCTCCCAGCAGTAGGAGTTTATTAGGAAGCCTTTCCCTGGAAATTGCAAGTGCTGGGATTCCAGCTCCCGAATTTATTCTTCTCGAGAGCAATTTCTTCTGGGGTTACCACACCAGAAAAGATTAGTAGTGAGCCATCACTTAAAAGGCACTCCTATTATTTTTGTGCTCCCCTCTTCTTTCCTTGTCACTTACTTTAAGTGCTCCCTATGCACTAGACAGTCAGAGATATTAACTCCCAAGAGAGAAGAAAAAAATACCCCACATTTTACTTTCTGCATCTTCAGTCACATGCCACATTGTGCTGTGCATGCACAAGAGCTTAATAGATGTTTAATTTAGATAATTTGGCACTTATATTTCACGAAGTTTGCTGCTGTGTCAAAGGCATTTAGTCACCTTTATGGTGCAGTGGAGGCTAAATATCAGAGCAGAAACAGTACAGATTATTTTAATTCATCAGCCCCAGACATGGCTCCTCATTTCCCCACTTCACTGTCTGTACAGCCCAGAGCAAATTACTTAATCTTTTCAAACCTCAGTCTCTTCATCTGGTAATAATAACAACTATTTTATATGGTTAGTATAGAGATTATGGGTAAGGTCAGCCAACATTTACTGAACCACTGCTGTAACTATGTATTAACTGAAGTAATCTTCTCAACAATGCAATAAAATAGGCATTATTATTATTATTACCATTCTATGTTAAAACAAGGAAACCTAGACATAAAAACCGAGCAACTTGTCCCAGTCCACACAGGTAGTCAGTCAGGGACAGAGCCTGGGTCTGTACCCAGAGAGCCATCTTCCAAGCCTACTCTTAACTCTTAAACATCATACTCCACTGTTTCTGTATTATTACAGGAGGGGCCCCTACACATGCAGTTTGACATAGCTATTGTTATGAAATATTATAACAGGAAGAGTCCTAGATTATCCCAACAAACCAAGGCAATCTAGACACAGTGCAAAATCCAACACACCCTGAGCGCCTCTAATGTTCATTCACCTGGACCCGGCTTGGACACGCAGGCTGGCCCATCCCATTTCATTCAGTTCTTGTGCAAGAGTATTTCTTATTTGGGGCTCACTTGCCTCTTGGTAAATTTACTAGTTTTGTGTACTAGAGCTACACATCGTAATCTAATCCAAAATCCAAATGCTAATTTAGCTCTTCATATATTTAAGAATAATTTTCATACCACCTTTCAACTTTTTAAAGGTTCTTTGATTTCTTGGTCAAACATGTAGGGTTTATTAAATTATTCTCTTATGCCTGCCAGAGCTTTCCTTTCCCAGATAACTTTTTCCTATCACACTCCAATTTGCAAATACGCTCTTAAAAATCTGTAGGCCAATGTGGACACAATATTCTACCATGGAATAAATGATACGGAATTCAGGGAGACTGCTACTTACATAGTTTTGTATACTCTATTTCTATTAACACAGGTTGTGTTTGCATTTTATTTTAGAACTAGCACATTATACTTTTGGCTCACACTAAACTTTGAATCCACAGTCAAGCAAAGCATGAAACTGTTTAAGTCGGTTTCCTCTCTCCTGTGCAATTGTTTTTTTCTAACTCAAATGCAGGAGTTTATTTACATTTTATTAATAGTCACTGACTGCACACCATATGCAAAGCATGATGCTAAGCCCTGTGAAAAACACAAAATTGAAGGATTCACCTCCACTCTCAAGGAACCCGTACTCCAGTAGAAGGAAATGGAAAAGGGGGAGGGGAAAAGAAGGACAACTGAAGAAGAAAGTCAAAGAATAGGGCAAAGGACACAGTGAATGTGGTCCTAAGACGTAAGAGATCAGAATTAAGAATCTAAAAATAAAACACCCTGGTAGAAGCAGAGTGGCCTATTTGAGAGCTGAAAGCAGGGCAACCACAGGAGGTGCTTTCCAATGCCTGTTAAATGTCATAATGCTACTTTGAAACCATTGTTCCTGCTATTGGAATGACTTTGAATCTTGGTTCTGACTTTTGCCATGTTAGCTACCCTCCTCAGTTTATGTCAGTTGCAAATTTGATTCTTTTTTTTTTTTTTTTTT
>PVIA01007815.1:0-78777 GCA_004024845.1 Tonatia bakeri
TCTCTCTCTCCCTCCCTCCCCCCTCCCTTCCCTCTCTAAAAATAAATAAATAAAATCTTTTTAAAAAAAAAAGATTTTTAAAGTATAAAGTAATTCTGCTTAGAAGATGTGTTACAACAAGAGCCAAGCAGAGAGGCACATTTTTAACTCAGCAGGGGCAAGCTACCGAGTAGTCGGAAGTTCCAGAGTGGGGAGGGTCGTCTTGCTCCGGAAGAGTGTGCGCCTGTCACGCAGGCGTTCACTGACGGAGAGACTGCATGGGGCGCAGGCTCCCTGGTCGGCCCTGTGTGCGCAGCCTGACGTCGCGCAGCGTGGCTCCCGTAGATAACACTCTGCTCATGTATGACACGCTCCTCTGGAAAGGCGGGTAGAGCTGTTAAAAGATCATCCAAGAAAATTTAGGGCCAGAATTTCAAGTGTGTATCAGCAGTAATTTAATATCTAGCTATTTATTTGTGTTTACTGAATATTACTCTTAGGACTAGTCAGTCTAGCTTTAGTTTAACATGGAATCTTCTTAAAAACAAATATTTGGCTTTGTTAGATATAAAGTATATATATATTTACATATATATATATATGATGTGATATAAATGCTGTAACAGAATACCCATAAATACACCCAGTCTTTTTTTTTTTTAACTTTTTCTCGGTGTCTGCTTTGTTAACAGCTGCACCATTACATTTTCCCCTTCGACTGGTGTGGCACCCTGGTTCTGATTCTCCTGTTAACTCTCCGCACCACTTCCCTTTTTCTGTGGTGAATTGTTTTAAAGTAATAGTTAAATAAGTATTAGCTGTTATTATTATTATTATTAACATTTTTTAGGGCATAGTATATATGCCAGACACTTTCTTTAACTGTACTAAATTACCCTGACAATCACCCTGTGATTTAGCATTAATTCCCACCTAACAGACGACGAGACTGAGATGCAGACACAGTGTGCGCCCAAGGCCGCACAGCTGCCCAGCTGCGGAGTTGAGGGTCCAGAGCCTCGGTCCAGTTCCGTACTCAACGCTCTCCTGTACCCAATGCTCCCCAGCCTCACAGTCATGCAAAGAGAAATAAATTGACAATTTGTAAAACATGTGGAAATGCTATTCCAGAGAAGTGTTTTCTTGGTGATTTTGAATTGAAATTAAAATACTATATTGGAAAGCTAGGATATTTGTGAACAGAGTACTGACTTTTGATGAAGACAGTTTAGGAAAACCTTTGTTGCAATGCCAGACACAAAATACTGGTCTCTGCTGAGGGCCGTGTCTCTTTAATTATTTTTCTTTTAAAGAGCATTTTATTTTAAATGCAATATTTAAACCACATAGAAGAGTATAACACAAACATGCAAAAAATTCTCATTTATTGAGTTTTAGGAAGTGTAAGGTCTTGCCAGCACAGTTTGAACTAGGAATGGAGGGAGCTATTATGTCATCATTATCTTATCTTTGTTCTTTTCCGATTCTAAATATCAGGAAATATTTAACAATAATTATTTGGGAAAAACTAATAAAGTTATATATGACTTGAAGTGTCAAAAAATCCATAAACGAAGTTGAAGAAAATATGTGTCTGATCTTGGATTGGAAAAGAACTCCCTAAGAATAAAAACAAAGGAAGAAAATAAAGTCGAAGATTGACTAACCAAGAATTAAAGCCTTGTAAATTTTAAAAACATCATATATTTGCAATATACCGTCTTTATATAGAGAGTTTTCAAAGAAATCATTAAGAAAAAGGAGATTCCCTCTATTCAGTATAAAATTAGTGAGGAATATGCAGGTACTGCCATAAATATGAAGTGATCAACCTGATTATGAAGCAGAAAAATTAAATTAAAACTATAATGTTAAAATCATTTTTACTGGCCAAACTGGTACAAGTTAAGAAATTTAGCATTGGCAAGATGTAAAGAAATGGGTACTCTCGTACTCTGCTAGTTAGACTCAAAGTTAAGTGTACCTGTTCTGAAGCAGTGTTTGGCAATAAGTTTCATAGACCTGAAGTGATTGATTAATTCAGTGGGGGAGATAGTTGAACAGATAATTGCAGCATTGTTTAAAATGTTGTTTACAGTAGATTCACAAATGTTATGGACCAGCAAAGGAAAAGTATGGAGAATTCTGTCTGGAAACATCAAGAAAGGTGTCAAAAAAGTGGAGTACCAGTAATTTTCCAGGAAAAGATACTTCCAGGCAAGATGTGGTGTGCAGAGGGTCTAGGCTGTCGGAATTACGTGTGTGTTCACAGTGCTCTATTGGGTCAGGGGAAGACTGGAGTGGTGGAGGATGACACTGGGGAGAGAGCACTGAGCCAGCTTGAAAGGGACCATGTACGTTATGCCACAGGAGTTTTTATTTTGTTCTTCAAATTGAAGTCTTTCCACAAGAGATTGGTACATTTATACTCAATGAGATCCTGGTCTAAAGAACTGACAGTGGAAGAAACCAGGTTAAAGAAACATTTCTTAAGTTAAAATAACAAGAAATAGAAGACTAGAAGGGGGTGAAGGAGAGGTTTTAGGGGAAGTCTTGTGCATGTCTCTAAGAACTTAGTGATTAGACTTAAAATTTGAAAGGTACACACTTTGAGGGTTTTGGAAGGATTGAGATGCAGATTTTTCATAAAGTGTACTAAAGTTGGGGCCTGGGCACTCAGGAAGGCCTGCTGATCTCAGTCTCCCCAGCAGGAGAGTTGCAACCAACCATTGCTAAAAGTTACTTTATATGTAAGCCTATAAAAATGAGTGTATACTAGGTTGTGATACATATTAGGTGAATAAATAGTTATATCTGAGTTTATATATTTTCCCAAATAATTGCTCTGCATTTAACACATTTTGGAATAGAGTAATTTGTGTTGGTTTACTTTTAAATTAGGCTGATCATCCATCAACCTAGCCTGTCAGTGATTCTCAGAGTCAACCATCTGCATCAGAATTTATCTTAGAGTTTTTATTTAAAACGCAACCCTGGCTGGTATGGTGCAGTGGATTAAGTGCTGGCTTATGGACCAAAGGGTTGCCTGTTCGATTCCTAGTCAGGGCACATGCCTGGGTTGTGGTCCAGGTCCCCAGTAGGGGGCATGCAAGAGGCAATCACACATAGATGTTTCTCTCCCTCTCTTTCTCCTTCCCTTCCCCTCTCTCTAAAAATAAGTAAATACAATCTTTAAAAAAAATAAAATGCAAATATTTGCCCTTCAGTCCAATTATATCAGAATCTCTTGGAATGTGTCCTGGGAGTATACATTATAAATAGCAGTTGGAAAATCATTTACACTAAAATTTAAGAACCAGTGGTAGTGATCACAGATGAGATTTTAGGGACCACATGAGTTCCTTGGTATAAGTTGATTATGAACAGCACAGTTATTAAACCTTGAAAAAGTTACTTCTGTTTTTTTAAATAAAGATGATTGCAGTGTTAGATTATGGGATTGGATTGGAAAGAAAAAACTACATATACTAGTGTTCTAAGTCCATATTTAGCCAAGAGAACTTGCTAGTGCTGCTTATCCACCTGGTTTTCCCTTGTCCCTACTTTTCCATGGCATGAATGGATAGTTGTGGGTGACCCATTGAGCAAGTAGGGTACTGCCGGAGTGGAGAAAGCTATGTTCTTAATCATTTCCTGTTTACATTAGGGCATGTGGTACTGTTCTAGAGAATTTAAGTGGACAATCTGGGCGCTTCTGTGAAGGGAATGTTGATAGGTGGTGAGCGCTCATAGGTCTCAAATCGAACTGGGCATTGGGGTGGTTGTATCTTCATCTGGGACTGATGGGGAGGAGATTGTGTCTTACCCCAGACACTGTCTTTGTCTCCAGTTCTCGGGTATTCTGGAAAGCGCACCTGGCCAACATGAGCCGCACGCATTTAGATATAAAGAGAAAGAAGATTTTCCTGTGTATTTCCATCTTAATCATGTTATTATTGGCAGAGGGAAAGTGAATATGCTTGTAGCACAAAGTATGGTTTTGAGATTGTAGCATATTAAACTGCCATTTCTAAAGAGTGTTACAGTATAAATTTGCAAACCTCCTATTGCAGATTGCTTGATTTGGCATTTAAAGACTGGGATTGGTCATTTGATGATGTTGATGGTGGTGGTGATGATGATGATGATGATGACGATGTTTTTGATTTCTGAAGAAATGAATGGGGTAAATCAATAAGTGAAAAATGAGTTATTTTAGTACTTCCAAGTAGCGCATGTGGTTTGCACTTGGGTTTCATTATTTTTGACTAGTTTTGAAATTTTATTAAGTTGTTTTTAATAGTATATATTTGAAAAATAGTTTTCAGAAGTTTCTAACTGAAATTTTTTGTTAAGTATAAAAATGAAATGCTATGTTCAGATTCTTTATTATCTATATATTTTTCAATGCAATTGGAATTATATAATTTTTTATCTCAGGAATGAAACATGTAGAAATAACAAAAGGCGCTAGCTAATTGTGGTATTCTCTGTTTGTTCCAAAGAAACCATATTCAGAGAAGTAAAATTTACAATGTTTTCAAGTTCCTACAACTGTGTTAGTTTGTGAACATAGCATGGGATTTCCTTCTCCCTCCATCCTGCTCCTCTCCCGTTCCTGCCTCCCTCCTCTTTGCTTCTTTCTAACTTGCAAGTATTGAAACCACCAAAACTTTGTTAAGTTTAGTAAGTGCTGTGGAATAGTTGTTTCTGATCCGGTTTTCTTTGTGATGCTGTGAAATGTTTGCTTTTTGGAAATTTAATGTTTCTCTTGCTGAAGAATGCCAGTGATATGCTGTGAAAGCTCTTGTGCTTTTAGAAAATGAAAAATAATTTGGTTACTAGTGGCTGAAGTAGATTTAATGAAAATTGAAGCTTATGAGTTGAACTTTTTGCATGGAATGGATTTAAGCTAAGGCCTGTCTTAACCTAAGTAAGCACATTGCAAAACATACTTGAGTTATGTAATATTGGGGATCTGTTTATAACCCGGATATAGAGTATTTTTACATATATTTACTATGACATGTATGTTCCCATGAACATTCCTTAAATTTGATTCCTTAACATTCCTTACAGGAATCAAATTCCTTAAAATTAGATAGATTTTAAGGGTCAAATAGTCCAGTAGAACCTGCTGCATAGTCTGCTATTCTGTCAGCTACAGGAGGCAGCTGGCAGGTAAACTCCAAGTCAGACTTAGGTTCATGTGAGCTACTTCGGTGACATGGTGTCTAACCCTGACAGTTACCGGGTTACAATTGTGTGCTGCGTTTGTAGCCAGTGTGGGAAAATGTGAGAAGGAATATAATTGTATGCGCCTAGAAATTAGAAAAGGAACACAGTAAACATGCTTTGTGCACAATGTAGATGTTCAAGTACAGTAACTGGAAGACTGTAGAGTTTAAGGGTGCATATGGAATGCCTTTTCAAAGAATTTAGCAGTCTCTTAAATTATTGCACTATGTCAGCTAACTTTATTTTTCCTTTCTTTCCAGCTAACTGCCTTCTATGAATGCAGTCGTTATTCGAGGTGATCATATTCTTCCAGTTAAAACAAGACTGAAATATGGTGGCCCAAAATTTATTAAAAAGCTATATTTTCTGAGAGACTGAGATATATATACATATACGTATACATATACATATATATTCCCTTTATTCCTGCAATATACATTGTAAATCTTGGAGAGTTTTTTGGGGCTGCTTTGGAGCATCAGGTTGAACCAAGTCATTGGTCGGTAGAGTAAGAATATCATAACGCACCTCTTCCAAACTGGTTCCATTAAGCTCTCTTGGCAGACACACTACATTGCACAAAAGGGTTGAGAAGAGCTAAAGAAGAGTTAAAGAAATCATTTTTTTCAGCTTCAGCAGAAAGATTTCACCAGCGTATTTACCAGAAGAATCTGGGAATGGATTTCACTACAGTGATACAGACTGCATCAGTAAGAAGTGACCATTATACTGTGCGTGTGTGTGTGTGTGAACACATATGTGTGCATACACATATATGTGTGCGCACACTCACATAAAGAGAGTACTGTAATACTGTAAGAGGGTTTTGTAAACTTCCCATTTTATTTTTGTATACACACTGATCAGATGTCGTTACTTAACTGCAGTTGCAACTATGCACTTGTGTGAAGCCATATCGTTGGGTTTTCCATCATCATCTGCGCGCACCTGTCGGGGCTGCATGTTCGTGTTACTGTAACAGAAACTTTGAACTTAATTATATCAGTTTCCTAATGCTTCATGATAGGCAACTTTATCTATTTTGAACGCCTTAATTTAATTTTTTCAAAGTCTTAGCCCTTTTCTGTATTAAAAAAAAAGAAAAACAAGTGTTTACCAGCTCTTAGGATGCAAATTTGCTTTGCAGAAGAAAATAGTGCACTATTTTTACACGTAATAATTATCAACGTCAGCCTATTTTGATTGTATAACAGGATTTTTTTTAATACTGGTGATAAAAACAATAATGGATAGTATTAGAATTAATATATCTTTTATGTATGTCTGTTATTCATTCAGTCCTTTTTACAGATCTCAGTGTTAGCGGGTGACTCTGAAACGCTTGGGATTTGCTGACCACCCTAGATGTATTTTTATTTCTGGTAATAACATTTGTGACTATTTTTACATTTCACACTCAACATTCAAAATTTATCTCAAATGTAAAGAAAACTAAAACATACTCTAGGTATATTTTAAATATTTAAGTGTGACCCCTTAAACACACAATTGTGTATGACAATATTTCAGTATTGGGTTATGAAAACTGGTGATTGGGAAGAAGTGGCCTCAAAGGCCACTTGCTTTTTATTTTTTAAATGCTGTTACAGTTTATGCAGGACCATTCCTGTTGTGTTTCTCACCATTTCACAAAAGTATGTGTCTTGTACTGAGACAGTACGCATCAGTGATAAGCATCAGGTAAAAAAATTATGTAGCCTTGTATCAGTCTCTGTATACATGCAACACATGTGCAGTTTGGTGTGATACTGAAATGCATCATTTAATATTTCAATGAAGGAACGAGGACATTTCTCACGGATTCCCTTTGAGGTCAGTGTGGAGATATTTAAAGAGTTGGGTCCCCAGTTACATATACTCTTGTGGAAACTGAAGAAGGGCCTTTGGTCTGCTGGTGTCCTGAAACTGAGTTTTCTTCCTCTCCCGGTCCGGTCTGCGTGCGTGCTCGCGCCGTCCGTGCTGGGAGTGGACGTGCACGCCGTAGGCGGCGCCAGGGCAGGCGTATCCTGTGCCCCCAAACCACAGCTGCAGTGCTGCTGCAGACTGCTGCAGTTGTGGTTTGGGGGCACAGAATTTTTTTTAAGTAAGATTTAAAAATGAAAAATATATAAAATTTATATAGAATAAATATGTCCATTCATTAGACTTGTTAAAAGGAGACTGAATTAATATTTTATATAAAGATTTTGTTACACTATGGGAGGTTCTATCATATTATTCTGAATTGGAGAGTATATATATATTTTTAATAAGCTTTATTAAGGTGAAATAATTTGAAGTTTACACATGAGTAATTGAAATATTTGAGTAAAAATGACAAACGTTTAAAATTTCGAATGCTGTATATATTGGAGAATATGGAGAATCATGGTGTGATGCAACTGTACAAGGAATATTGAAGTGACTCGGGACGGGGAAGGTATTCTAAGGGGTGAAAAAAAATCTCTCCCATGGAGATTCTTCACATTATATGGTTTGACATAAGGATTTATAAGGTTGTTTGTCCAACTAATGGAAATGTGCTTAATAAAGGTTCTGATCTTGGGTAAGAATGTGCTTTTTACCCTGTTGCCAGTTTCATGCACGTACACGAATGTCGCATGCACCTCTCCCAGTGTCCTCTTCCCAGCACTCAGGAAATGTGACATTGACTTGGTTTAACAACCAGATTTTGTGCCAGCTCTTTTTTCTGGAGGCTCCAAAGCTTCCCAGGTGGATACAAGTCTAAAAGTTGCTTATTTCCTCACACCCGATTTCTCCCAGAGCCTTAAATACCTCCTATTGAGAATTGAGCAGTAGTGAATACTGGGGTTTTCTTAGTTGGGTTTTTGTACTTTTGTGGGGATAGTGAGACAGGAGTAGAAGGAAACTTGTATTACTGTTGAAATTAGTGTATAGTGAGTTTTTGAAAAGTATTAATTTTTTACAAATGCTATCTAGAAGCAAGAATTTTTTAAAGATCTCTGAACTTTAAAATGCTGTAGCTAAAGGCTAAGTATACCAATAAACTCAAACTATAGGTTAGTGTTGTCTAAACTAACCTGTGCTGGAGCTCCAGGAACCTGGCTCTGAAGGATCTGCTCTGTATCAGCTGGTCCGTAGATCCTTAAGGAGAAACGCTCTAGGTTGCCAAACCACAAAATGTAAGAAGTTATGCTGCTGCTGTTAATCCGTTTCTAGGATTCTGGTGGTAAAATAGACACTATATTACCTTATTGAAACATGCTTTGAGAAACATGTTTTTAAAAATCCGATGAGAGCAAGTCACGTCTGTGTTGACACTGCTACTGACTCCCCTGCCTGCCCTGGAACCAGGCTTCCGAGTCCCTGCATGGGAAGCCACCGAGGCTGAGTTGTAAAGCACTTTGAAGGCCAGCACTGTGTGACAGCGCTGACTGTGACGCTGGGGTCCTCTCCTTGATCCCCTTCCCCACAATGAGCTTTGTTTGAAATTGTAATAAGTTATGAACTGCATGGTTTAGATGATCATAAGTGTTTGATCAGCTGTCCCCTTTGAACGAAAATCGTATCCTCCTGATTTTTCTTTTTTTTTTGACTCTTGCATCTTTGTAGTAATGTAATTGTATATTATGCCTGCTTTTATATCAAGAATAAATAAATAATTAAGACACAAGTATTTTCATACTTTTCCTGTGAAATATTCCTGGAATGCTAAAATTTACCCCCAGAGTTTGCCTTCTCTGAAAGATGGGTTTAAAAGATGGGTTATACCCAAGCCATAGCGCAGGTTACAGACTTGTGAATCTTCAGCCCTGCCACTTCAATCAGGGAGAAATACAAAATACGGAATTTCAACCAGGAGTCTGTCTCTGATTTGAGGGTGGTGGTTTAGGGGCATGCACACCTGCAGTAGCGTCGTGTGGAAGATGAAGGAAAGAGGCAAGGTGCCTTGTATTGTCAGAAACTGTGCTGACAGGTGGTTTTCAAGAAGCATTTCTTTGGCAATCAGTGGGTTCTTTCCTAGGATGTTTGATGGTTATCTGATCTGGGACAGGTTATTCACGGAGCCTGAGAGCCTTCATCTGTAACTTGGAGACTGTCTACTTACAGGGCAGTTGTAGGGTTAAACAGAAAAATTGTGTGGAGTACCTGGAATAGCTCAAATGCTGGTTCCCATCCTTCCCAAAGGGGAGAAACCGTGGACTCTTCATCTAGGATAGCATATTCTTAAAGGAAGTGCTTTAATAATCAGTGAATACTGGCGTCCCTTCTCTGCTGGGTGGTGGCACACTCGAGTGTTAGGTCCCATAGCAGGTGGGGATTGCGGGTCTGCAGCCAAGTCCAGCCGGCTCCTTGTGCTCAGAGCATCCAAGCGCTGTCACGTCGTCGGCACAAGCAGAGGCAGGGGGAGAGGTCATGGATGTCGTCACAGGCGGCCCCTCTCCCCCTTCCCCCAGGCCAGCATTTGGGCCCTCGGCCACTCTCCATCTCCTTTCCACGCAGATGATGCCGTGACAGCCTTGCGCTTCCAGCAGAGCGACATCAGGGTAGACTGGACTTGCCCTCCCATTTCCTGCTCCTATCAGGCGGGAAGCTGCGAACCGAAGCCACAGTGTCCGGGGTCACTGCTGCAGGCGGAGGGTGTGGCTGTGCGAAGCCCGGGCTGTGAGACACACCCGGCCACAGAGCTTCATGGGGCTTCTGCCCAAAAGTGGCAATCGGGAGACTCGGAAGGCGGGAGCACAGCCCCAGGGCCTTTCTGGAAGCACAGAGGCGCAGGGGCGGGGCCTTCTGGTACCCGAGGTCTCCATAAGTCCGAGCTTGGAGAGCACTGGGCAGAGGTGGTGGCAGCTTCCTGAAAGGGCAGTCTCCTGCCCTGGCCACAGAGGTCAGGGTGGCAACCGCAGCTCTCTCCCAGAGCAGCTGTTCCGTGGGCAGCTGGAAGTTTCTCCTTGGAAAAGCTAACGAGAATCTGCTTCCTCATCCTTCCAATGGGATGGGCTGGGCGGGCGGCCCAGAGCTGGGATGGAAGGGGACCTGATGGTGCGGATGAGGAAGGGGAGGCCCGAACCCTTAGAGTCTGGAGGCCGCCTGGGCCTCAGGGGACGGAACCATTCAGGCAGAGGGCGGAGCGAGGGCGGGGCCATCCGGGGTGGGCGGGGTGGGGCACAAACTCAGGCTGGGCGGATCTCAACAAGGGCGGACCCGACGTGGGCGGTGGCTGGCGGCTGGGGAAGGCGGAAAGACTGGAAGAACCCAGTGGCCGAGTGCTGAGCTGTTGCTTGTCTTGCTGCACCCGAGTCCTCGGAGCCCCACGCCCTCCGGAGACGCCGGCACCATGGCCCTGGGGCTGCTAGAGCTCTGCAACTGGAGCACGCTGGTGGTGTGCACGGCACTCAAGCTGCCGCAGATCTCTGCCCTGCTGGCGGCGCGTAGTGCGCGGGGCCTCAGCCTCCCGAGTTTGCTTCTGGAGCTGGCGGGGTAAGGGCCCTGGAGGCCGGGGTGCCCTTCCTTCCTCGCCTCTGACTTTCGGGAGTCCAGAGAGCCGCAGGAGTAATTAAGGAGGGGCGGCGGGGAGGGGCCAGGACCCCTGACTGCGGGGAGGACCCTTCCCGGGGTCACTCACGGCCCCTTGTGCTTCGCTGCTCACCAACCCCTGCGGTCGCCCATTTAGCAGAGGAGGAAACAAGACACCTTGTGAGTCACTGCTCCCCCGGTGAGTGTCCAAACCAATCGCCTGGCTCTGAGCCAGTCCGCTTGCGCCTGGAGACTCTTATACACTCACCTGTTGCATAACGACGTTTGGGTCAACAGTGGACCGTCTATCCCACGGTGGTCCCATAAGGTTAACACGGGGCTGAAATATTTCTGTCGCCTAGTGGTCTCTTAGCCAAGATAATGCCATAGGGCCCCGCACCGCTCACCGGCGTGTTGGTGATGCTGGTGTGAGCAAACCTACTGCACGGCCTGCCAGTCGTGCAAAAGTACAGCACGTACGATCACAGGCGTGGGCCACTCCTGCTCGGCTTGTCTCCGTGCACACACATCATAGTCGCTCTCTGATGTTCACAGGAGGATGGAATGGCCCAACCATGCGTTTTTCAGACAACCAACCCCTCTCCTCAAGAGGGGCTTGAGTGTCCATTCCCAAACCCACCCTCACCTTCACTCCCTGTCTCAGACCTTGGTTTCCTCACCTGGAAAATAAAGGGCTGGACTTCTCCAAGGACCCTGTAGCTTTTTAAAACTGCACGTTTTGGGGTGGGGTGGGGCAGATTGGAAGAGTGGAGAGAGTTCTTTGGAGGCAGCTAGTGGAGAAGGGGCACTTGACCCCGTCTGTGAAAGATGGGCGGAGACCAACAGAGGCTGCTCCTGGAGATGGTTCATCCATCACAAACCCAGGGTGAAGGCCCTGGCTTAGTAAAGATCTAAATGCAAATTCACAGTGGTAAGACTAGGTTGGGAAAACTTGAGTTAGTGGGAAAACCTAGCATCTGAAACCCAGCGAGTGGTCCAGCCCCTTGCCTTTGGCTGGGCTGGGCCCTTCCAGCTTCTCTCCTGCCAGCCCAGCCCCCAACCGAACATATCTCCCAGGATCTGACAGGTGTTGCAGGCTGGAAAGGAGGGAAGTGGAGGAGACCTGGTGGCAGGTGTGATGAGGGGCCCAGGCTACAAGGGGACCTGCCCTGGGCTCCCACCCAGTGAGAGGCTTTGTCTGGAAAAGCTTGGCCGAGGGGAGGAGGTATGGCCCCTCACAGGTTTGCAAGTGACCCTACCACATGGGACCCCAGGCTGTATGGCTGGGACTGAAGAGTAGAGAGGGGCCCTGGAGGATAGGGACACGGCTCAAAGTGGCCCTCATGTTTGGTCAGGTGGCAGGGGTGAGGAAGCAGAGGGCATCTGCTGGAGGGCGGAAGGCCAGGGAGAAGGGCCTCAGTCCCTGGGAGGGCCCCTGAGCTGGAGAAGCTGAGGCTGGCCCCAGTGGCGTGTAAGGGAGACTGACGTGCCTGCAGAGCCAGGAGCCTGCCCACACCCGCCACTCCTTCCCCAAGATCCAAGGGGTGAGGGCTTGACCTTCACCAGGGCTGTCACCTGTCTCACTTCCTCTGACAGCGTACCTTCACCTTCACCAGACCCAGCCTTCTGGCAGTGGGACACAACTCCCCTGGACAGGTGGCTGATCCTAGGGCCCTGCAGGGGTCTGCTTGCACTTGGAGGCTGGGGTCCTGCAGAGTGACACTAGTGAGAGGACTAGGCACAGAGGGGCCCCCAGAGCTGGCCAGGGTGGGAGGTGCTTGGGGGTCAGAGAGGGGCCCAGACAGACTGCTGGAGGAGCTGCCCGACAGGCGGCTGCTGTCATTTTTGCTCTTACTGGGGCAGCTTTGGGGACAGGCAGCCGGGTTTGTCCTCTGACCCTGGTCAGCAGGTTGCACTCTGCAGAATCGTCTGTAAGTGACCCCGCTAAGGAACTCGACAGAGACTGTGTAGAATCCGCCCACAGCCCAGCCGGTACTGGATGCTCCAAAAATGGTGGAGTTTGTTAAATTAACGTTCCGTCCTTTTCTCAGTCTCCCTCCTTGACTTCTTGGGTTTTGCCAACCAGCCTGTGCTCTTGGGTGCGGCTGGCCTCCCTGTATGGTCAGCCCGAGTTCAGGTGTGCCCTCCTTCTCCCCAGGTTCCTGGTGTTTCTGCGATACCAGTGTTACTATGAGTACCCGCTGCTGACCTACCTGGAATACCCCATCCTCATCGCACAAGGTAACTGAGCCCTCCATGCCCAGGGTGGCCCTGGGGCCCCCTCCTCCCTCTCACTGGGACCTTCTCCCTCCAGATGTCATCCTCCTGTTCTGTGTGTTCCACTTCAACGGGAGCGTGTACCGGGTGGCACCCTACCTCACCCTGTATCCTTCTGGCATCAGAGAGTCAGGGATGGGCCTCGGGGTGCTGTCTGCTAACATTATGCATTATTCATCAGGGCCCTTTACTGGATACATGCCTTTTTGGTTAAACCCAAAAGAATCCACCCTGGTTGGTGTTGTTCAGTGGATTGAGTGCCAGCCTGTGAACCAAAGGGTTGCCGGTTCCATTCT
Organism: Tonatia bakeri; assembly: GCA_004024845.1. Taxonomy (NCBI): domain Eukaryota; kingdom Metazoa; phylum Chordata; class Mammalia; order Chiroptera; family Phyllostomidae; genus Tonatia; species Tonatia bakeri. The sequence continues at coordinate 13,290 of PVIA01007815.1, forward strand.
CAGTCAGGGCACATGCCCGGGTTGTAGGCCAGGTCCCCAGTAGGGGGCGCACAAGAGGCAACCACACATTGATGTTTCTCTCCCTCTCTTTCTCCTTCTCTTCTCCTCCCTCTAAAAATAAATAAATAAAGTCTTTAAAAAGAAAACAGTATACAGCAGGGCCCTTTACCAGATACAGGAATTTTGGGTTAAACTCAAAAGAATCCCAAATGCAAGACTCCCTGTGAGCAAACATGTTTCCACAACCCAGAGATGCCCTCGCGCTGTCCCTGCTCAGTGGCCTCCCCTCTGAGACCTGGGTGTCAGTGAGGGCCGACAGGCCATGTGGTATGTAGGTCGGGATCTGGAATTCGAGTTTAACAGGGTGCCCTGGGTTTTCATCTGCTAAATCTGGCCACCCTACAGAAAAGGCACCTCTGGGATCTTAGTAGCTGCCGCTGGTGGTCACATTTTAGAAACTGTGTCAGGAATGAATGGAATGAGGTGCAATGGCAAGGTATTGGACCAAAAAATACCACAAAAGTTAGTTTAAAAAATTAGAGACTTTTTAAAACCAAGTCTCATCCACCCAGCTCCTGGCTGCCTTTCCGGTATTGACCAGCTTGAGAGTAGTCAGTCTAGTAGCACAGAGCACTGTCTATTCCAGTCCCTTCTTTAAATAGTGCTCCTAATTATCATCGCAGCCACCTGTTGGGTCCCTCCAAGCGAGCCCCAAGGCACTGAGTAGGAAGACGGGGCAGGGAGTGTTAAGTCTATTTTGCAGATAAGCAGACCAAGGTCTAGAGAGAGATGAACTCGTCCAAGGTCCCAACAGAGGTTGTGGGCAGCCCCTCACTGCCTGGCCGCTTCCACTCCTGTGTCGGCTTCAGCTTCTGGCTGTGCTGTGTGCACCTCAGAATCACTGAGCTGGATGGGAACCAGACCTCCCTCTTCCGCTTGCCAGCTCCTCGGTCCTCATGGCAGCACCTTCCTGCCGGAGTTAGTGAAAAGAGGGGGGTCAGGCGATACAGGGCTTCACAGGACACCTGTTTTGCAGGAGATGCCTACTTTATAAGGTCGACCCCTCTTGTCAGCACTTAACTTGTGACATGGCATGGGCGACTTCCTCGCAGTTGGGGACGAAGCCAAAAGTTAAAATCATCCAGGGTGTCCCCACCCCCAGGGGTCAGTGCATGATCCCGGAGTTCTCTGTACTTTTCTTCCCTGAGCTGCTTCTGGGCCTTTGGAATCCAGTGCACGTGCACTTGACACTGGCACTGTCTTTTCTGACTCTGACAAGTTCCTGCAGAGCCACCCCCGGTTGCACACTTGGCTTCTAGGTGGAGCCCCCTGGGCACGGGGCACAGGCTGCTGGAGCCACAGCTCAGCCACTTCCTTAATGCTCGGTAAGATTCGTGGCATCGTGGTTCGTCCTCACCCTGCAGAAGTGGATCATAGACCTGGCCATGGTGAGTCCCGGCTGTGAAATAGCTGTCACTCTGTCCTCTCCCCGCCACTCGTCCTGCAAAGAACTCGATAGGTCCAGTGTTCGACCTGCTCAGTTTGCAGCTGTGCCAAAGGACCATGGGAAGGAAGTGCAGTGTTCTCCGAACAGGAAAAGACATTATTCCTACTTTAGTATATGGAAGGTTTTTTTACTTCCGTTTTTGGGGTCTAGAGAACCAGACTAGGGAGGTAGTTCTCAGCAGTAGAATGAAGAACTGAGTATAAGATAAAAGAGCTTCCTGTCTGGGTAATAATTACATATTGGCTACATACTCATTTTGTTACATTTGTTCTGCCCCTCCCCCCATTTTCCATCCTCTTTGGAAGAGGGTACAAGCACCCTATCCTTTTTTTCCTTCCTGGTTAAGGGCCCAAATCTCTGTGTGTGTGAACAGGGTTCTGATGGTGGGTCAGGAAGCCTTTCGCCACAGACCTCTCCCAGGTGGCAGAAGCGAGCACTTCCTCGCGGCAGGAAGAGGTGGGAGAGAGCTGATTGGTGGTCACAAGTCACTGCCCACCACACCCAGCTCATGAATTTCTCTCCCGACATCTTGTCCACCACCTGTTCTTGGAAAGTGGACTTAACTGTGTTAGGTTTCAACCTAGTGAGACAGCAAATAAGTAGGGATGCCAGGTTAACAATGAATAATTTTTTAGTATAATTATGCCCCAAATATAATACGGGACATACTTACGTTAAAAAATCATTTGTGGTTGACCTGAGATTTAAATTTAACTGGGTACCCAGTATTTTTATTGGTTAAGTCTGACTACCCTCCAGAAAAGTCTTCCAGGATCTTGGGAGCTGCTACTCCTGGCTGAGGGTGTGGCTCTGGCTCTTTGGACTGATACAGAGGGGGCAGGACTGGGTCCAGAGGTCAAAGGCCGCAGGGGTTTTTTTGTCGTTTCTTCTGTGCTCTGAGTTCTCAGTGAATGAATGTGACACCCTAATAGTTCATAAAGTAGCTTCCTTTACCCCTCTTTGAGTGCTGTTGCAGTCCCCGCTGGCTTGCTGGCACCTACTCTGTGGCAGGCACTGGGGCGCCGGGGACGAGATGCTGGCTTGAGAGTCGTGGTGGAGCCACAGAGAGGAGGAGGAAGAACTAGGAAGTCAGAGCTGACACAGTGACTTTAAGAGCCTGTCAGTTCAAAGCAGCATGGCCTGCCCCGGGTTCCAAAGCACAACATTGTATAAAGACACGTAGGACTTTCTCTTACTGGCAGGTGGGGGTGGATGTGCCTTGTGGCCAGGCGAGATCTTTCCTCGCTCCCATCTGCACACCCGCTCCATGCCCTGGTTACTCACCAGGGGTGGAGTTGGTGGGTTCTACACCAATGTCTCACCGCGGCATTCTTTTCCACTAAAGTGGGTTTCGCCTTACACAAATTGGTTCTTAGTTGACCTGAAACTTTTGCTTCAAAAGCGCTTTCCATCTCTGGTGCTTTTTTTTTTTTAAATGAAGGGACCCCTAACTTTCTCCCGTTTTATCTGCAAACAGAACTTCTGCACGCTCATCAGCGCGGCCAGTAAGTTCGCCCAGCTGCAGTGCCTGTGGAAGAGCCGGGACTCGGGGGCGGTGAGCGCCCTGACCTGGATCCTCGCTTCCTACACCTGTGCCAGTGAGACCTGAACTCCTCGGGGGGTCGGTGGCAGGGGCGCCTTCCCAGCCCCCAGCATCTGCCCAGCAGAGCGAGGTCCCTGGGGTGTAGGGTGGGGGGCAGTCAGTCCCAGCTCTAGTCCTTTGCAAATTGCTGTTTGACAGACCTGCCTAGTGAGCCCAGGTGCACAAGGCCGATTTAACGCCAACTACTTTCCATTTTCTGCCAAAGCCATCGTCCAGGCACTAAAACTAAGTGAAAGCACCCCTTTCACCCAAAATTGAATATGGTTTTGAGTCCTCTCTCTGTTCTTTGAAAAGCAGCAAGAGCATGATTGTATTGAAGGCACCACCTTGTTTTAAAATGTTGAGTTTTTATGATGTGACACATCCCCCACCCCACTTCCCTGGGTGCCAGCGGGTGGTTCTGCAGGAAGGGCATCTGCTCAGCCAGCGGCTCTGAAGCAGATCTCGGCCCTGGAAGCAGGGCCGGCTTGGGTGTATTTTATGAAGTCTGGTGCTATTTGGTGTTCCATACTACCAAAATCTTTCAAGAATGGTTAGTATACATCCCTGTATTTAAAATGGAAAGACATAGCTAAACACCAGAATGTCTGAGAAGCGAGTTGCTATTTATGGCTTAATATTTTCTTTTACAGCAAGAATAATAACGACCTTGATGACCACCAATGATCTCACAAGTAAGCCCAACGTTTTCCTGCCCCTTGTTCAGTGTCGTGTGGTTTTGCCTCCTTCACTTGTAAGCAAGCGCCTCAGGGCTTAACAGATAGAGTCACTTAGCGCCACCCAGAGGCCAGTCCCAGTATAGTCCTGGTCTCCGGCGGCATGGTCACTGCTGGAGAACATGCAGAGAACACGCACACCGGAGTCGTTCGCTGTCTCCTTGGAAATGGAGCCCTCCAGATGGAGATGCATAGTAGTCACACCATGAGCTATTGGAAAATAGTGTGAAATGTGTTTTGAAAGAACAGGACGGGGTGGGCACACAGGAGCCAAGCACGTGCGGGATCCACCCCTGAGAGAGTGCCCAGAGGGCTGGAGGGGCTCTGCAGGGCCCGAGGAGGGGAGGAAGGAGGTGCCGGCCACGTGGTCCAGAGCCTTGGAGAACTGCCCGCCAGCAGCTGATGGACCCGCCTTTTAAAGCACGGGGATGACAGACTCATTTGACTCCATGTCTTTGCCTTATTTTTTTTTTTTTAAGGGATACTGTGATGGAGGAAAAGATACTTGGGTTACCCTGAAAAGATTAGTAATTCCGTAGGCTATTCTTAACTTCCATCAAAAGATTCTGGGAAAGGATTAGAACAGGTGGGGCCACCCAGTCTGTGAATCAGATCCCTGACACACACACCCCTTCGAAGTGGGCGAGCTCCTGGTTACTCGGAGGGCGTGGCCGCAGAGTAGTGGGAGCACACTAATCCCTTCCTGGAGGCTGAAGCTTTGGCTCCAATGTGATCATCAGCTCTGAGAGAGGGGTAAACATGTTGGGGTCAAAGGTCAACTTGGGTCAAGTGAAAGGACACAGGCCTTTGCCCTGGCACCCAAATTCTTGGCATGAAAGAAGTCAGACATTCTGAAACCAGACCAACCCACAAACTGGAAATTAAGCTTTGGAGATCGAGAATGTGTGTGATGTGACTTGTTTTGTGTCTAAGGCGACCACGGTTCCTGCAGGTGATCGGTGTGTCGGGAGGTAGCCTTTCGAAACAGCCCAGCTGGCGCAGGTGGTGCACTGAGCCTCACAGGCCTTCTCCATCAGGACAGCGCTCCCCCAGTCCCCATCACTTCTCTAAAAGAACCGCATTTTCAGGGTCAGCTCGGTGTGAACTGCACTTTGACATTCGCACCCGTTTTCAGAATTATCGTAGCAGAACGCTGTCTACAGCCTTGCCTTTGCGTGGGGTTTTCTGACACACCACTCACTGCCCTAAAAATGAGCAAAGCAGTTTTAAAAAGTCACAGTATCAGCCACAGCCAGGTTCCTCTGATTTAAACGTTGACAAAGATAAATTATTATTCATGGAGTCAGGCCAGGTGGCCAATGTCAGTCATGATAGGAGAAAGATCATTTCTCCAGAAATATTGGGAACCTTATTTGGAACTAAAGTTGCTCAAGTTCCTGTGATTCGCAGTTCTAGTAAGTTTCATTGTTGGGGCAGGGGGCAGTGCAGGGGTGGGAGTAAAGCTTTATTTAGGTTCCTAGAGCAGAAGGACTTTGTTCTATCATGTGAAAACCGCATTTAATGTGCATTTTTTCTCTTTGTGATGGCTTTCAGTCCTCACACGTTTTGTGGTCATGCTGGCGTTGAACCTGTGGGTGACAGCGACAGTACTTCGCTACCGGAGGCCGGTCGCCAAGGCTGAGTGATGGGGACGAGATTCTCACACCCAAAGTGAAGGTCGAATAACAACCAAAGGAAAGGACGCCTTGTTGCTAAGTCAAGTCTTTTATAAACTTAGTCAGTCATTTCAGAGCCTTCGAAGCCAAAGGTATTTAGACTTGAGCCATTCAAACCCTTGTGTAAACTGGCTTTCCCACCCCTCCCACCATCCAAGTAGGTTGTTAGGGCTCAGACACGATTGTTGGAGATCGTCCAAGAACTCGGTCTGAGATCACTTTGACCCATAAAAGTCACGATCAAGTTCTCTCCAAAGGGCTAACTACATCTGTTTTTCAGCTTTCAGAATCTTTTAAGAAATAAGCCCTCTCCCCAGTACAAATGAGCATGGAGTGGGGTTTTGCTCCATCAGAAGTGGAATTGTAATAAATGACTAGGGTTCGCCTTCTGGGACTAATGTCTGATTGTAACACAGGTGTAAGAGGAGGGCCTTATTGTATCAAATCCAGTGTAACACCTCCTTCGCTTGTAGCGAGTATATCAGGGGAAGCACGTGTGCACCTGGCTTGAGTTCGTGTACCAAAGCAATCCTTTCCCTTCCTCCTGTGCCTTTCAGCAGTTCCTAACAAAGCGTCCTGCTGGATGTCTTCTCTGTGATGAAGCAAGTCACGCTCTGATTCAAGCACAGTGCTGACGTTTTAAAAAGGGCCACATCCTCACAAGTAACCATTATTAGAACTCAGTATAAAATAGAGCTTACCTCGACCAGGTTTTGTATATTGAAAATATATGCAGCAAAGGCTATTCCTGGGTTCTGCCAAGTTCTTCTGGATTTTATTCTCGTTACAGTAGCATGTTCTAAACATGACAAGATTATTGTGCACTGTGTTTTTCTATAAAAGTTTATAAACCCTAACTTTTAAAAGCTCTTTCCCCTTATAATTGAAGGGCATTATTCTGCTGTGTAAATCTGCAGTATGTAAATGATATTTGTTAGATGTTTTGGTTGCCTGTGTAAAATAAACTTTCACATTTTGAAGTCTGAGTCTTAAAACTGTCTGTTTTAATGTGATTAGTTTTCAGCTATGTAAAATGCCATTTAAAAATATAAACTGCAGTTAATCCTAGACTCCTGCTGGGGACCCGCAGGGAAACGTGGTGTCTAAAAGTAAAGAAATCGTTCATTCTGTCATTTTTAAAATCATAGTTGTCACTTAAAAAAAATCCAAATACGTCTTTTCTCATATGCAGCCATACTCTGGCCATTTGGATAAATACAAACCATGTGATCTCACGCATACTTAGATGACTTTTTAAATTAGCCTCCAGAAAGGGCGTGGGACGGAGCTCAGGAGTGCAGGGGGCGAGCCATCTGCTCTCCCTGCCTGGGTCTCAGGTGCGCCCAGGTGTAACTTCAGGTGTTACTGGCAAGAGGTGTCTGGACGGTCGACAGAATCCCCCAGGGTTTCTGCAGAGTTAGCTGCTCTGCAGACGCCGCTAGGAGGTGAAGGTCGCATGGACAGTTACCGCTTGCAGGAAGCGTAAGCTGGGGAGAAGCCCTTGCAGGTGGAAAAGGCACGGCAGCAGCAGCAGCGGCAGCAGCAGCAGCAACTGCAGAAGCCTCTTGAGTCTGCAAAGTCTGCTGTGCAGCAGGTGTTCCGCTTTCAGGGAGTCATCTCCTCGGGCGTGGAAGCGGGAGGCTGGTCCCCATCCGACGTGGCCCTGGTTGGGAGTCCCTGGTCTGCCATATGGGGTGGCTCCAGCTCCACCCTGCCTGTCTTGGGCTCTGCTTGTCCTAGGGGTGGCCACAACCCAGGCCCCAGAGCCAGCTGCCCTGCCTGTTTGTTCGGGGACCTCCGGGAGGCAGAGCCCTCCTCCTCCTCCTCCTCCTCCTCCTCCTCTTCCTCCTCCTCCGGTGTGGAGCAAGCAGTCACCACTGGCCGGCCAAGGACAGGAGCTGCCTGGTGGGGTTGGCGGGCAGAGGCAGGGCCACAGGAAGTGGGTTGCTGCCTGACTCTGAGCCTCTCCCTGCACTGGCTGCTCTGCCGAAAGCCCAGGGTGTGGCAGGTGTAGGGCATGGGACTCGGGTGTCACTCGGCCTCCGCTGCCCTCGTGGCATTGACCCTTACAGGCTGCACACCTTGGGCCAGCCCTCACCGTCCCAGGCCTCTGTTTCCACCTTCTGAAATGGGAATGACCATACCCCACCCCTAAGGTTACTGAGAGGCGCACAGTAGGTGTTTAGGAGGGGGTACTCCCTCCCAGGTAGAAACTAGCTAAACCTCATTGGGATCTGTGGGCACCAGCTTTGCTCCTGAAGCTGGTGGGGTGGGGGTGGGGGGCCCTCTAGGTGGAGCCAGGTGTGGGCCCTGCAGGAAGGTTCTCAGGTTCCAGCTCCGACACCCCCGCTGGACATCCACTCGCCTGTGACTGATGGCCCCGCTGTGTCCTCGGGAGGGTGAGGAGTGTCAGGACTGGCGTGCGTGCGTCTGTGTATTTCTGCCCTGCACACCCACTGGGATGCCTCTCCAGCCTGTGACGAGGGTTGCCATCTGGAAGGACTCTTTGGGAGGTGACGGGGCCACGGGGCCAGGTCAGCCTCAGGCTGCCCCACCCCTGCACCCACCTGGGGCAGCCCTGCGAGCTTCCGCCTCGGCCTTTCCTTCTAGACGGGCTGCAACTCGTCCTCCAGCTTCTTCTTCCGGACTCCCTCCATGAAGAGGAAGTCCAGGCCAATGAGGGTTCTCCCCAGAGGCGTGTCCAGCCTGCTGCCCACGGTCCGGTTCGTGGATTGGGGGACAGTGTCAGAAAAGAGAGGCACGTGCTCCGGCAGCTTCAGGGGCTCCTTCTTATTGCCCTGAGGAGAGGGGACAGTTCGTGTCACACGGGGAAAGCACCTAAGACCCTGCTCCGCCTGTGGTGGCAGTGCCACAGGTTCTGTGGTGGTGGTTCTGTGAACAAAGAGACCTTTAATTACCACTGAGGCAATGGGCGATGCAACACAGGAAGGGACCCCAGGGGCACGGCCCGCCCGATCTGCAGGCGGACGAATCAGAGTGAAACTGGTCGTTCACTGTACACAAGGGCAGGCACGGGATCACCTTGAACCTCCCCCAGAGCCCTGAAGGATTAAAGTAACACCCATCTCTCCATTGAGAAGAGCGCCAGCCCTTGAGTGGCGGAGCTCGGCAAGACCCACGCCCGAGGGCGGAGCTCTGCGGACGGTGCGGGTCGTGGGGGCTGGTTATGGGTTTCAGTGAATTTGTACTTGAAGTTTCACAAACACACAGAAAAGCGCATTAGGTGGTAACTGCGCAGCCCCGCAGACTTGTGCAAAGTAAACACACCTGTGTCTGCCCTGCCTCCTGTCAGGATACAGAAGGTCGAGCGTTGGGTTCTTGGGCAGGGCACATGCCTGGGTTGTGGGTCTGGTCCTCAGTCAGGGCACGTGTGAGGGGCAACAGACGGACGGGCCTTTCTCACACCAGCAGTTCTCTCCCTCTCTCTCCCCCCCTCCCTTCCCCTGTCTCTAAAATCAATAAGCCCATCCTCAAGTGAGGATTAAAAAAAAAACCGGAGTGAACTGGTCAAGCCCGCTCAGGAAGGGGAGATCCCCCAGGAGAGAAGGCACTCGAATGGGGTTTTGCAGGATGAATAGGAGCCCATCGGGCTGACAAGGTGGGAAGGGCATTTTGGGCAGGGAACAGTATGCACAAAGGCATGGCTAAGAGAAAGTAGGGGTTCAGTGTGGGGTGAGCAAGGAAGGCAGACCCATTGAAGGATTTGAAGCCGGGGAGAGGCACGGTCAGGTTTGCATTTAGGGAAATTACTCAAGGAGGAGAGACCGGAGGTGGTGTTCTTTGAGGCAGGAATCAGTTTACCAAGCATTCCACCCGACTCACATCTGCATGGGGCCCACCACACGTCCCCACTCACTGCCAACTTTCCCAACAGGAACGATGAGCCCCATTTCCAATCGGCTCATCTTAATAAAATCAAGAAATGCCAGGAAAGGTGAATTTCTAAACACTCCACGTCAGCATTTTCTTCCCCACCAGACTCCGAATTTCTCAGAACAAGCCTGTGTTTGTTCTGGCCCTGCACATCCCAGCCCCTGGCCCACGCCGGCCCCCAGCCGACGTTCAGTGAGTGAACCGAGTTCCCGGCACAACCACAGCGGATGGGGACTGCCAGACAGACGAAGGAGTGGTCTCACCATGGGGTCGTAGTCCCTCAGGAAACTCCAGTTCTGGGCCCTGGAACGGAAACTCGATGGCAGCGCCGGTCACTTAACCACCGTAGATCATTTGATAAAACATTTCAATTGATTTTTCACCAGCCAAGCAATTCTGAGGACTCGCAGGAACAAGAGTCTCCTCTGCCCCAGGCCTCACAGCCCCTGAGCCCCACGGCCGAGTCCCTGTCTAGTCTTTTTGCTGTTTCTGCTCTTGCGTCTGGCTGCCTTGACCTGGGAATGAGGCTCTGGGGAGCCAGGCTGCCTTGTGCCCCTGCAGCCTGGCTGGGCGGCTCCCTGAGGAGTCACTGGATCCAGTGGCTGCATGAAGGGGCATCCTGCATTCGGGGACCCCTGCCTGCTCTCCCTCCCACTTTCTAGGCCCGAGTCAGGGAGGACCGGGCTGTCCCCCACCCCCACCCCCTCTGCCAGGCTTCCCACTCCTCAGCCCAGCACATTTCCATCCATGCACTTGGCCTGGCTTCCCTCTCACCCTTGGTCTCTCTTGCCCCAGGAGCTTCCTGGATCCTGCGTTGGGCTGGGGGTCAGGGGAGGAGGGCAGGCAGGGCAGGCACTCACCAGCGCTGCTGGCTCCGCTTCTCGGCCTCCAGGAGCTCCCTCCACAGCTGGTCCCGCTGCACCCCGTCTGCTGCCAGGGCCTCCTGCTCAGCCCGCTGGGCTAGGCCGCCCACGGCTCTCCTGCTTGCTACAGGGCCACGCTGGGTGGTGGGAGAGACTAGGGCTGGTGGCCTAGTGGAGGGCAGTTTGCACCCAGCTGATGTGGTTTTCTGGAGCCCAGAGATGGGGTGGCTCCCCATGGGTGCAAGTGTGTGTGTGTATGTGTGTGAGAGAGACAGAGACAGAGAAAGAGAGGGAGGAAGAGACAGACAGAGAGAGGTGCACCTCTGCCAGAGCTGGGACCTCTTCCAGGGCTCCCCCTCCTCCTGACACCAGGGGAGTCCGTGAGGAGTCACTGCCCCTCTGGACGCAAGCTCAGAGGGGCCGCTGCAGACCAGCCCTCCAGGCTCAGAGGAGAGCGGTTGTGCCCAGCCGTGTTTGGAGCTCTGGCCTGTGTTGACGGTTGCCCTGGGAACGGGGCAGCTCCGCCTGTGTGTGTGTGTGTGTGTGTGTGTGTGTCTGCTTGGTACATTTGAGCCCCAGGGTGGGGTGGAGAGAGTTCCTGGGGCTGCGCCAGGCCCAGCTCGGCTGCCCCTCAGCTCTGCCCCATGCATGTCCCCCCACCCCCGCCCGCCGGAGGCCTGGATACAGCCTTGAGGAGAAAGAGGGGCCAAAGGCCTGGCTCCTGGGGCAGGAGGGAAGGGCCTGGGCTCCCAGACAGGACTGGGCTTTGGACCCAGCTTCCTGGCCTTCAGTCATTGCCACAGGACTTTGGGGAGCCCTTGCTCTGGGGGGCCCATGGAGGGGCAATACTAATCCTGTGCGGCCCCCTCGTGGATGCATGTGAGATAGACGGTGGCTGTGAAGATGCCTCTGGTCACAGACCAGGTGTCACAGGTACGTCTCTGGGAGCGAGGGAGCGCTGTGCGCATGTGCCAAGTAAAGGGACAGGAGCGACCCGGCCAGATGAATCAGTCCGCGCCATCCGAGCAGACCTGCAGGATTTTCGAAGCACCATCCTTACCTCGCTGGGCCCTCTGTACCAACCACTGCAGGGCTTTCCAGCCCCACTCGGCAGATGAAGAAACTGAGGCCCTTGCCAGTGGGGCGGAGTGACTGCCCGAGGTCATGCCGTTACTAACTGAAGCTCGGCCTTGACTCTAGCAGGCCCTGTGAAGGAAACAGTAGGACCCGAGGTGGGGCACCCGTGTTCTGCACCCGTAGCTGCGCTGCACTGGCCCAGGCCCCTCCTCACACAGCCCCTCAGGCTCCGGCCCCGGATTCCAGGTCTCTGGGCTTCTTGCTCTGTGCTGGGCGTGGGGCTCCTTCTTTGAGTGGCCAGGAAACAGACGCGTGGACTGCACGGAGGTGTGCATGCGGCACCCCAGGGCACAAGGAGAAGCTTAGCCAACACACATGAACTCTCACCGTGCACCAGCCCCCGGCGCCTCTTCTGGGTTCTGTGTTCAGGTAAGAGGCTCCAAGGAGCTGGATCTTCGCAGCTGAAAAGGACCTGCCAGGTGGAGGAATTGGGGCAGGTGCAAAGGCTGGGATGCGCGAGAGAGCCCAGTATCGCTGCTGAGACAGGCTGGCGTTCAGTGACATTGGAGTTTCCCAGTAAAGAAGAAACTGCGTGGAAACTGTGTGGCCGGCTCCCCAGGTGGTCGTTCCCCCGTAGGTGTCTGTGCCCCCAACACGGCAAGGACAGGCCACCTGCCCAGAGGGTCACCACCCCAGCCACAGAGCAGAAATGCCATCCATAAGAACAGGTCTGTTTGTATTTAAAGGTTAAGGGTTCGTGGAAGAAGGTTATCTGAAACTAGGCTGCTGACGTGTCTGTAATTGAGTGTCGGCAGGGCCAGGTCCGCTCCGGAACACATAGGGTTCTGGTCTCTTCCGGCTCTGGGACCTGCCGGCACCTCTGCCGCAGCCGCACACACCAGGCCCTGCCGCCACCCTCACAAAGCCTCGAGGTGTGTCTCTCTTCATGCAGCCCTCTTGTCATGGGTACACCAATGGGGCCCGCCCAACTCCAGTGTGACCTCATCAGAACTGGCAATATCTGCAGGGACCCTGTTTCCAAACAAGGGGTAGCAGCGCGTAGGCCTCCAGTGTATGGTTCTCGGGTGAACATGACACCACCCACGACAACTTACGTGGACTCTGACTCCTTCTGCAACGCACCATGTATAGAACCAGCTTCTGTTCAGCCCCTCCTGAGCGCCAGGCACTTTACACATGCGTCTTCCTGTGTCACCCCATCTCACCAGGTGACTAGTGTCGGTGTCACTTTATGAACGAGAAAACAAAAGCTTCACGAGGCCAAGCGACTTGCCCGGGGAGGGAGGTGGCGAGTGAAGGGCCGGGGGCTGGGGTCCGCTCCGGCCTCCTGTGTGGGGCCTGTGCTTTCGGCCACTGGCCAGGCCGAGATGGGACATGGCAGCCTGATGCTGGACACCTCCCTGTAATTCTCCAGGAGGCCCCCTGATAATTTTCAGTTAGATCCTACATTTCAATACCAGCCTGGCCTCTGGGCGCTCGCGTGAATCTTCCTGGTAGACAAGTGGGTTAAAAATAGAAGTCGCATCCCACTCCAGGCTGGAGAGGAGGCCCACCTGCGTTTCTCGGTGGCATGTGACAGCTGTTGGGGGGGCATTGAGGTTTGGGTGCAGAATCTGGGGGCTCAGGAAAACCACGACCCTCCCTGAGCCTGCCGGCTGTGCCAGGACCAGAACCCCAGCCACCCGTGGTCTCTTCTGATGGGTTATTGGTGTCCCATGTAAACGGTTTAACTTTGGCTACTGAAAATATGCCTCTGTGGTCTGTGTTCTGTAGACTCTGGGTTCCCCGGGGGTGCGGCCACTTTCAGCATTGGGAAAAATGTTCTGGGGCCCCATCTTTATTAACCTTACTCTGCAGCCCAATGCATTTTAAGGAAGTGGAACTGGGAGGATGGCAACACTCGTCTGTGGCAGCAGGGGGCAGCCTAGAGCTTTGCATCCCCTGTCTGCCTGGAACTAGCAATTCCCTTTTTGCCCAGGGCTGGGGGCTGGGGAGAAAAAAAGAACGGAAGGGAAAGTTCCTTGGTTTTCAAAGAAAGGACAGAGACGGGATGTGTGTGTTCTCAGCTCTGGGGAGTGGTGAGTCTGAGATGCAGCCTGTGCGACAAGTGACAGATTGCAGCCCTTCTAGAGGAAAGCGTTAACACCAGGACTGGGTGATTTCAGGCTGGTGCCCTGTCGGTCTTCACCCTGATGAGTGGATGGAGAGACAGGTGTGGAGAGCTTAGCTGGCTTGCCCACGAGCTCCAGGTGAGGCAGCCAGGCAGCCTGGAGCCCCTCCCACCGCGAGTTCTAGAGCCCGTTTGTTTGTTCGTTCTCAGGGCTTCTCACTCCCTTTCCAAGTGGGCGTCTCCTGTCCGTTTCCAGCGGGGGGGGGGGGGGGGGGGGGGAGGGAAGACTGGTCGCAGGACAGTCTCTGACAGCCGTCAGTCACATTCGAAGCAAACGGTTGGGGCGGGTACAGAGTCAGCGTTGGGGCTGCAAACCAAACTGGGCAGAAGAACGTTCCGTCTACTGATGGAGCTGTCACAGTTTCTGGCTCTTTATTTTGCCAACATCAGCCTTGCTGTGACGACTGCGAAGACAGACAGCTGCCTTAGACACGCTGGTTCTATGAACTGGTGGGGAGTCCGTGCACAGGAGGGGTCCCCGGGACCCCCCCCCAGAACTCGCCTGGCCCTGGGGAGCCCCTTACAGAGCTGCCATTGCACGGTGCATGAGGACGTTTGCTCTGAGTGACCGGCTCTACCGGTGCCTTTGAATTCGGGCCCCTCTCCTTCGAGGGACCCACCGGGAAGGAGGCCATGTTCGCATCTGCACCCTGCATTCTTCCGGGAACACGCCTCCTAGAACAGGAAGCCTCTTGCACTCTGCATTAGGGCTGAGATTCACTTAGTGACTTCCTGTGTGGAAAGGAGGTAAAACATAGAGACAAAGAGTGAGCACTTAAGGGGCTGCCCTGGAGGGGAGCGGCAGCTCCTGGCCCAGCTGGCACTCGGAAGGCTGGGAGCCCAGCGGCAAGGCAGCGTGGGTGGCGAGGACGCAGCTCCTCTGCTGGGCAGACGCGGTTTCCCGTGCTTCCCTCCAAGTCCCAGCCCCACACCCTCGGACGACAGCGGCAATGAAGACGAGTCACTGCACAGGGTGATGTCAAACCTGAAGTGGCACAGGTTGTGTGTGAAGCCTTTAGGGAACTGCCTGGCTAAGGTTGGCTAACGTCATGGTCACGTGAAGCCCTCCAAGTGAGGTGGCCCCAAGAACACTCTTGTGGTCCCCACAGCTGGGTTGGCTAGTCTCACTGCCGCAAAGATTGCTCCCCTGGAGGCTGTGAGGCCCTCGGCCAGTGGGGACAGGCCCCCTGCCTCCCTGTGCCTGTGGCTGTGGGGGGGAGAGGGAGTCATGTGCAGCCTCAGCATGGCCTTGCCAGGGGTCCTTCGCTCTCACTGCTGCTATGGTTCTGTTGGAAGAATCAGCAGAATCGTGCCGGTTGGAATCTCGTTCATCTCGGTCTGCCTGCCAGCAGGGCTGGTTTTCACTTCCTCAGTGATGACGCAGATCTCGGATCAAAGGCTTGGGGCTCATTCACACAGCACATGAGCACTGTCGCCAACAGAAACTGAAACAGGAGGGTCCCTCAGCCTCGTGTCCGCACCTGTGTGCCAGCACCACCTGGCTGGCCCCACTTTGCATCTGCCTGCCTGTTGAACCTGGGAGGTGGCCCATCTGTGCTGGGCTCTCACCTGCCAGTCAGGTCTCCACTCTGAATCATCCCTTTTCTGACCCGCAGTAGCGAGCTCCCCACCCAGCTCTCTGGCAGCCTCTGGCCTCGGGCTCTATTTCCTTCTTAGCATGTATCTCTCTCATGTTATCTTCTTCCTTGCCTGCTTCCCTCGCTAAAGGTACAATACCACAGGTCCCCCTCCAGCTAGAAGGGTGCCTGGTGTGTAGTAGGTGTTCAGTTAACAGTTGTGGAAGGAAGGAGGGACCCAGGCACCTGCCCACACATTAGCCTTCCCTGTTGGGCCTCAGGGCTCCTTGGACTTGGCAGGGGTATCTGAGGTCAAGGGGCCAGCCTCCCTGCCTTGGAGGCAGTGGCCCCTCCCACAGCATCCTCTCCTGGCCTCTGTTGGACTATTTCCATCACAAAGAACTTCCTACCAGTGCACTCCCATCAGAAATGCCCTGCTTACTGAGCTTCACTCCCTGGCCTCTGCTCTGCCTCTAGAGCTGCCGAGAACTGGACTCACAAGGCCCTCCAAGTAGTGGAGGCTGCCCCTCAGACCTCCAGCCAGTCAGTGTTTCTCCGAGGCAAGTGCCCATCTCTGCAGACAACCCTCCTGTGACTGGGGTTCCAGGTACCCCACCTTCCTGTCTGCACATCAGGGCCCTGCAAAATTTCAGGGTGCCCTTCAAGGCATCTGTGACACCCTTGTTATCATCTGGGAGGTGCTCTGCAGGCGTGCAGTTTTGGGGTGGGGAGAGGATCTGTAGTGGCCATCCGCTTCTCAAAGGGTCCTCAACCTCAGAGTGGTCCAGAAGCTTCCAGAAGCCCTGCTGTATCTAGACTCTCAGGCCAGGCCTGCTCTCCACGGGGCACAGCGGAGTCTTTCTCCTTCACGACGACCACCCGTTCTGGGGGGGGCAGGTGCGGCTTTAATGACTCACTTTCCCACTCAGCGTTCCCCCAAATCCTCGCAGCGCTGCTTCTGCCGCGTGTCTCATTCCCTTTCCATGAGGGAGGAAACGGGTCCTGACAGGGTGGGTTTCGACATTTTCAGGCCCCCTCATCAGATGGAGCAGGTTCCGGGTGACAACACCTTTCCGCCGCCTTGCATCACTAGGCAGCCAGTTCCCTGTCTTACGGGCACACGGCCTTCTTCCCCGTAAACATAACAATACTCGTTTTCTATCGGTGAGTGTCTGCCTGCTGTTTCTTCCCCGGCCATTTATTTTAGGCGTGAGTCCTTATGTTTCAGGTATTTCTCTCGTAAACAGCATCAGGCCGTCCTACATTTTAAAAATCCAGCCTGACAATGTTTGTATTTTAACTAGTTTAGTTCATGTGTATTTGTGACAATAACTGATCATTTGAACTGTTGTACTTCAGATTTTCTGTTTATCCTGCTTTGAAGAATTTCCATTTCTTCTCTGTTTCTCCTCTTCGGCTCTTTGAAAATTGCCCATTATCTTAGTGGTTGTTTTTAAATTTTTAATCTATGCACATAACTCTGTTGCCAAAGTTCTGAAATTTTTCTCTCTCTCTTCCAAACATTATAAAAGTACCAAAAATTGCATAAAACACCAAAAATTCAGAACGTTCCACTATGATCACTTAGCCGACCTGACATGCTATTTTTGCCCGGTATTTCAGCTCCACCTAGTTTTGCTCCCTCTCCCATTAACGACAGCCTTGTGCAGTCCCCAGTCTTCCTGGCACATCGAGTCCTTCCTTTGCTGATTTCACTCCTTTCTTTCGGGTTCGATTTTCTTGTTCTCAGTCCACTTCCTTTACGTTTCCTTCACTGGCGACCCAGTGGGAAGTTCATCGGTTCCTACTTGCCTGTAACTGTCTTTATTTCTCATCACTCGCCGGTGACGGTGTCACTGGGTGCACAGTTCTCCTCCCGCAGTGACGTTTTCGGGTGTCTGGGCGCCGCGGAGGGATCTGCCCGTTCTCTCCCCGCCGCCCCGTCCCTCGGCCCGTGGTCCCTGGACACTGCACCGCGGTGACGTCCTGCTGTGGACGAGTCCCCGAGGCTGACCTCTCATTAGCCCTGGGCATGATGGTCACCCATGGCCTCCTTTCTGTTCTCTTCTGGAACTTGCTCGGGGTGCATGTGCATGTGCATGTGTGCGTGTGCATGTGTGTGTGCGCGTGCGTGTGTGTGCTGTTCTTTCACCCTCTCCTCTGTCTCTCCTGACTCCGCGTTCGCGTTTTCCCGGCTCTGCGCCTCCTGCATTGTCACACTGAAGGTGCCAGTTGCCATCTGTCATTCCTCAGCTCTGGGCGCTGCCGCGGCTGCTCTTTTGTGGCTACGTGACATTGTGGGAAGACGGGGACTTTTCCTGCTAGGATGAGGACGGTCTGGCTCCATGCCTTCGCCGGGCGTCACCTAGTGACCCCGTTACAGTGAAATGACACCCGCCCCGTTGGGAGGGGAGTGAGGACGTGGGGACCACGCGCCCGCTCCCGCACTTAGCTCTTTCCTTCCCACGTTTCCTTTCAAAATCGCTCCACGCTGGAATTTTTGCTCAAAATGCATCAGTCTTGCTAGCGTGTTTCCAGAACTCCCCTGTTCCTCATTCTGGAACACCGGGTGGCTTCCCCTTTCTCCGGCAGACCGACCTCTTTCTCTGCTCCGGGTTTCTGCCCGGTTCCTGTGTTTGCTCTGCAGGGAGGTCTCCCAGGTCTTCTGCTGTCCCGGCTGATAAACGGCCTCGTTCTTAAGATGCAAAACGAGTTACTGTGACCAGAAACGGTTTCCCACCCCTCTTATCTGGGGCTCGCAGCCGCTCCCACGCGAGAAGTCTGGTGACAGCAGAATGCGCAGACCAGGACTGCAGCTCCCTCCATAGATGTCGGCCACCGGGGAAGGCCAAGGCCTGAGTTAATGAAAAAATAAGCCCCACTCTCCCCGAATACCTAGGACTCAGGTGACATCTCCAGACCAGGAAAGGAAGGGGAAAGGACCACAGGTTACTAACTCCTCCCTTGCCCAGGCCCCACGCCAGGCCCCGCGGGACCCACAGCCTCCAGAAGCAGCGGGCAGGCACTGCGGCCTGCGGGGGCTGGGGAGAGTGCCTCTGGCTCCTTCTGTAGCCCGCGGGACTCTATTCTGTCTTCATTTTACGTTCGGCTAGGCACTCATCAACCTTTTAAAAATAGTTTACTTTTATTGCTTGCTGCCCCTCTGGCTTCGTTTTTTTCTGGTCTCCATGGAGACCGGCCAGGCACCATTGCTGACTTCCCCTGATGCTTCAGTGTTCCCCTGGTGTCCACTTCTTCCTTCAAACGGGAAAGGTCAGCCCTGGCTGGTGTGGCTTAGTGGATTAAGTGCTGGCCTGAGAATCAAAGGGTTATCAGTTCAATTCCCAGCCAGGGCACATGCCTGGGTTGCAGGCCAGGTCCCCAGTAGGGAGTGCTTGAGAAGCAACCACTCACTGATGTTTCTTTTCCTCTCTCCCTCCCTTCCCCTCTCTAAAATAAATAAATAAAATCTTTTTTTAAAAAACCTGGGAAGGTGAATTTACGATGGCAGAGCTGTGAGGGCAGGGGGCAGCCATGTAGTCGCAGCTGTAGCTTGGCTGTTGGATGTGTAAGTCAGTGACATTACCCTGGTCCTTCCCCAACTCATCTCTGGGCTAATTCCTCAGCCTTCCGAAGAGCCCAGAAATTTGCTGTAATGACAGCAAGATCCTGGCAAAGCTGAGACTAAAATTCCACAGCACGAAAATATTTCTTCTAATATTTCAGTTGGGAACTCGGGCAGCTGTTCGTGGCTCCCTGCTGAGTCCCACAGGCGGGCAGAGCGACCAGCAATCTGCGGCACATTTTGGTGCAGACCTTCCCTCGACTGCCCACAGATGGGGCTTGCCTGGCTCAGGACACGCGGTGGTGACTCTAAAACAGCAAGGCAACTCACAGGGTCCCCGGAAAGCACCAGCGTCCTCCCAGAACTCCCCTCAGGCTGTTTCTGATGGTCCCTTCACTGCCAGGGTAGCAGGGGGCCTCCTGAGCACCATCTCCAGAGTCTGCACCAGGTTCGGGGTCACAGCTCCTTCCTCCAAGTCCCATCCTCTCCCTCGCCCTTTGGGTCCCACTCATTTGTCACCACCATGTCCCGGGCACCCAGTCAGCCTTCCCGCCCCAACTTGAGCACGTGGCATGGATCACCCTCCCCCCACCCCCAGCTCCCATGGCCGCCCACTGCTGATGTGCACCTCTTGCCTTCCACGTTTTGGTGCCTGCCCCCCTTTTACCTCCTTCCTGCTTCTCACCAGGCCCCTTTTGCTCCTGCCACACCAAACCACTCATCGGTCCCGAGAAAAGATGTGCCCAGCATGCCTGTGGGCCATCTTCTCAGAATGAGCCTCATCCTACAGGCCTGGGCCATCCAACCCTGAGGAGCCTTCCTGGTGCCCCCAGACTCGACAGAGGCACTCAGCTCCCCACCGCCCTGCCAGGGATGCTGCCTGCTGGTGGCTGACATCGGAGTCTCTTCCTGGGAATCACAGGACAGGCCCAAGCTCGAGGCTCCCCCAGGGGCCGCCTGCCATGTTGACTGCTGTGGCCTCATGGGGGCTGCCCTGCCCCAGCCTCTCAGTGCACCCCAGCCTGCCTGTCCTGCGTCCTCCCCCCCGGCAAGGCCTGGTCTCCGGGAGCTCCTGCTAACCTGCCTGCAGCACTCTCCACGTCACAGCGCACTCCCAACCCGCCACTGGGCAGTGGTGGCCTCACTCACGTGGGTGAACGGACCACGTTCCCCTCACAGGTGCCCAGCAGAGTGGGCCAGCCCCCACCCAACTCCTTGGGCCACCTGACCTGATGGCCCCAGCACTCCTCTGCCCTCACCCAGCCCCACGCCCCTGGCTGTCCCCTCCACACGAGCTCAGCGCAGGCTCAGCAGGAGGAGAAAGTGCTCCGCCCTCCTCGGGCGCTGGGCCCTGTGAGCAGGACGGGTGCCTGGGACTGGCAGCGGCCTCTCGCTGGCCCGTGCCGCTCAGCCGTCCTCTGCAGAGCCCTGCGAGACAGTGTTCTCTGCCCTCCTTTCTTCCTGCTGCAGACTCTCCTCCAAGTGCCCAGAGCCTCGGGCCAATGCGACCATCTAATCCAAACCTGAGGGCTGGTGTGCGCAGCCTCTGGGCCTGTAGTGCCAACTCCGCTGCCTTGCTGACAGGGCTGTCGTCGCCGTGGGGCAGTGTTGGTAAGAGACAGGCCGCCAGGAGTGAAAACCCCAGTGGGGCCGAGTGCCCTTCATTCATCAATTCATGCAGTCACACACTTTATTGAGCACTGCTACATGCTATGCTGACATCCAGATAAAGGCTCACAAAGAAGGCACCCCAGTCAGATGCCGACTGGCTTCTCTGGGGTTGCCAGACGGGCAGGGCTGGGCCAGGGTCAGAACTGAGGACCCCGGCCGCTGTGCGCTGGCTGGTCCATGGACTCTAGACCAGCAGGTGTGCTCCCTGTATGTGCGCCAGGCCCTGGGCACGCGTGTTCGATGTAACACGATGGCATAATTATACACGTGGGGGACGCCCCCAGCCTCCAGCACCCCTTGCTCTGATCATGCACAGCCCGCTCTCACTGCAATTGTGTGTCACTGTTTCCGAGGTGGACCACACTAGGTCTTAATTATCAGCCGAGGCTGGGGAGGAGTAAATAAATATGCATGCCAGCCTGAACGCTATAATTAGAACCGCCATTTGGCTAAAGAAAAGTAGAGACGTTTTAATTCCAGGCCTCAGCCTGCATGCTGAGTGGCTGCTAGGGAACAACTGCGTGTGTTAACACCTTCGGTTCCGAGTGGCACGGTACCAGGACCAGCTCTCGCCAGCGGGGCTGGGAGGTGCTCCCCATGTTTCGGTGCTCCCCGTATTTCGGTGGTCACTTCCCAGAGCCGGTTAATGTGGTGACTAGTATTTTCCAGGCATTTCCAAGAATTGCTTTGCATGCTGATTTCGCATACAGTTTCCACCTTTATTTGTGTGACGGGGAGGCATCATTCATAGGCAATGAGGGTTATGACGTGACGAACACACAATCTAGTCATTTAATGTCTTTCCTTGAGTGCCCACTCCGAGCCAGGTGCTGAGAATACACGCGTGGTTTGCTTCCTTTTAGTGGGGCAGACAAGTAAGACGGACGACAGACAGGACTTCCCAAGGACAAAATGCACACCGGAGGCCAGCTGGGGAGCAGTGCTGCCAAGCAATGCGTCAGGACAGAGGGACCTCGAGTGACAGAGGTGCCACCTTAGGGCAGTGACTGGGGAGAGTCTGACAAAGTGATCCTACAGGAGAGACCTGAATGAAACATGACATGCTGAGAAAGAGTGGGCACAGCACATGCAAAAGCCCTGAGGCGTAAGGAATTAAGATCCGAGAGGAAGCCTGGCCAGGTCAGGTAGCCCAGAGGCCACACTGCGGATTTTATGCTGAGGAAGCTGGGACCTCACAGGGTCTCAGCGAGGAGGGGTGCGATTCAGCTGCAGCTGTAAAAGAAGCACCTGGCTTTGTGTGGAGACTAGATTGGGGAGGGGTGAGTGTGTAAGGAGACAGCCGAGAGCAAGGGACGAGTGACCTCGCTGGGGGGATGGAGCCTGGCGTCTGACAGGCGGCCTTGAGTGAGCAGGCCGCTGGGTCCCCGCCGTGGCCGTGTGGTCCGGGCACTTTCCTGCCACACTCTGTGCCCCGTTTGCCTCCCCTGTAAAATGGGGTGTAGCATCACCTTCCTCAGGGGTTCGCACGGGGCGGCCCTCAGACCAGCACCACTGACATCATGCACTGGGCATGACGTTTTCAAGTCTCATCCGTGTTGTCATTTGTAGACTACATTAATTCACCCCTCTTTGTGGAAGAAAACGCCCCCTTCTATGGAGACACGCCCATGTTTCCAGCTGTATCCTTCACGGCAGTGAAGCAATCTGGGCGTCCACTGACAAATGAATAGATAAGCAAAATGTGGCACAGACATACTGTGGGGTATTATTCAGCCTTAAAAAGGAAGGAAATTTGGCCCTGGCCGGGTGCTCAGTTCGTTGGAGCGTCGTCCTGTCCACCAAAAGGTGGTGGGTTTGATTCCCAGTCAGGGTGGGTACCTAGGTTGTGGGTTCGATCCCCAGTGGGGGTGTGTGTGAGAGGCAACTGTTTGATGTTTCCCTCTCACATCATTGTTTCTCTCTCTCTAAAAATCAGTAAACATATCCTCAGGTGAGGATTAATTTTTAAAAAATAATTTAAGAAAAGGAAGGAAATTCCAAAATACGTTGCAACATGGATGAGTCCTGAAGACATTCTGCTAAGTGAATAAGCCAGACCAAAAGAATAAGCCATGCATTACTCTACTGACACAAGGTCCCTAGCGAGGTCAAGGTCAGAAGCAGAAGTAGCCCGGTGGTCACCGGGGGCTGAGGGTAGGAAGGGGAAGCTGCTGTCTCACAGGGACAGAGGTGCAGTTTTACACGATGCAGAGCCCGGAGCCGGGCAGGGCGAGGGCGCCTGAACTGGGCACCTAGACGTGGTTAAGGTGGTAAGTCTTGTGTGCCATTGACCACAGTTTTTAAAATTTTGAAAAAGAAAACATTGAGGGGATTGGGCAGAGCTGCCACCAAGTGGAACCAGGGCAAGACACGGCAGCATCAGCCTTGTCACAACTGGCCGTGTAAGTTACCTTGTTTTATTTCAGCCAAACTGGAGCAATAGATGCTTTAGGTGAGGAGGGGAGGGTGCATGGGGAAATCTGGTTTCCTAGGTAATTTCTGTTACGAAGATAAAAACGGGTCTACAGAGCTGATGTGTTACAAGTGCAGTCATTTTCTGAGCGGGGAGGCTCCCACCGTGGGGATGGGGACGGCGAGAAATGAGCTTTAAGAATTCATTGTTATTAAGCCTTCGAGATGCTGCCCGGCTCCCCTTGCAAGCTGGGAGTCCATGGTCGCTGACAGGCTTTCGGATCAGGGACTCTGCGCATTCGAATCAGAGCAGCTCTTTCCTGTGCAGGGTGGGGCTGAAGTACATTTGCAGTGTGAGCACACAGAACACAGTTCATTCTTGTATTATTACTCGTTAATGATCGCATTGCTTTCCATAAGAACAGCTGTAAACTACTTTTGCCCGCCCCGTACACTCAGAGAAAGCGGTGGTGAGCTGGGCTCCTCCCTTGGGTGACGGCTGGCGGGAGCAGCTCCCTGGGAATGCTGAATGCATTACAGAGCCGCCTTCCACTTCTACAGAACTGACACTGTCACTGAAAAAATACAAGCATGTCATCTCCTTAATCACCCATGCGAGCGGCTCTTCCCTGCCTGGATAGTTAAAAAGAAATACTGCTGGGGTAATCGTGAGAGACATACTCGGAGGCTTTTTGAGGCACGGTGCACTGGTGCAGAGAAGATGGGAAGAGGTGACTGGGGAGTAAAACGAATGCGGTGGGGCCATCAGGGTAAGAGCTGGCACCTGCCCAGCCCATCTCGCGCCCACCACGTTCCAGGACGTGGTTTTAAGAGCGTGGAATCCATTAACCCTACAGAGCAATAGAGTGGGGAGAAACAGGGGGACCTCTGGGGTTTGGTGACAATAATGCCTCTCCATTCATCGTGCATTTCAATAGAGTCGCACAGAAAAAGGCATCCAGTTTGATATGTGCACCTTTTTTCTTAAACGTGGAGCACTCTCTACAGAGATCTGGAATTTTAAGCAGGTTAACCGACACCGACACCGGTGTTAACACTTGGCAACCTCATTAGTAAGTGTTGCAGAGGGTCTCAAGGGAATGAATTGACATTGCAGTTGATACATTTAGACACCACCCTTCTCCCAGCTAGGCCTGCCATGGCTGATATAGGGTACCTGAGGGGAGTTTTTAGGGATTGAAAGAAGATCAGACAGGAGAGTAAACATTTAGCAAAAATGATTCACAAGCTTGATGGCCTTAGTCAGCGTTGCAGACCGGATGTTGGTGTCCACCCCAGTTTCATGGGTGGACATCCCGAGCCCCAGGGCAGCCCTGCTCCCTCCAGCAGTCAGAGGCTTCCCTGACACCACGTCCCTCCTCCAGGCCCCTCTGCAGGGAGAGGACAGTCCCTCGGGGGTCAGGGTCATCATTCTCAGTGAGGGGTCAGGGTCTAGCTCCTGAAAATGTGGGAGACACCCTCTGAGCCTCCTTCTGCGCAGTTCTGCCTTCTCTGCTTCCTCTGGCTTATACACCTGCCTCTCCAGTGAGACAGTCAGTCCTGGACCTGAGCTGGAACGGTGCTGGGATGCTGAACTAGAAGCATCCGGTCACCAAAATAGTGCTGCTGCTGCTGCTGCTGCTGCTGCTGCTGCTGCTGCTGACGGGTGGGGCTGGCAGGTGCCCGTGGGCAGGAAGAAGAGACAGCGCCCGCTGGGGACACACAGATCTCGCGATAGAGCTGGAATTATGGGGCGGGGCTCAGGAGCACTCTGCCCCCGGCCCCGCCCCTTGATGGCCTAGCCGATTACTGACGAACCACGTGGGTGTCAGCCTAAGAAAGACCACTGTCCCCGGGTCTCCATCCTCCAGGATGCTCAGTGGTTTTCCCACAGAGCAAGCTCAGGTGCAAAGAAACAGCACTCTCAAGTCCGTGGCCTCGATGGCGGGCAGCGGGGAAAGGAGAGCTCAGGGGAGCCGCACCTCGTTGAGGCTTTTCTCATGAACACAGCTCAGATGTAGGGTATTTAACCCCCAAATTATTTAAAGCATATGTGACAGATTCAAGACATCATCACCATCGTATATCCATGACTAAATATTTACCCCATAAAAAGCCTTTGTATTTCAGTTCTCAGTCAATTTGTATTGTTGTTAAATCGTTTCAGTTGCTCAGCATGTGATTAGTTTATGTCGTTACTTAGACAAATGGATGATGGCCTGATAAACACTGGACATGGGTCCCCAGGTATCTCGGGCGAGTGTGTGGTTCTCTTCGGCGGGCGTCCGAGAGCACCTGTGTTGGTCTTTCCGGGCCTGCGCGCTCATCCCTCTGAGTGTTTTGGAGTCCCCGCCAGCAGGGGACCTCTGTGGCCCGCAGACAGGGAGACGGCAACAATTCCTCTGCCTGCCTGCACTGCCTGCTGGGGACCCGAGAAGGGGTGCTCCGTGTCATCATAACAGAGGACCGTCGATCTGGTGTCGGAAGCCCCTTGTGTAACTGTGGGTTGGAAGTGGTGGTGGTGGCTGATGCAGCACCCACTGGTGGGGGGAGGTCACGGGGGACCCTGGTCCCCTTGCCTCAGCTGGGTCAGCTGCTGCCGGGACGTAGCTCTGCTCGCAGACTGCAGTTTGTTCGCCGTTTTCAGTGTTTACTGCCTAATGAAATGACAAATTGCATCGGTGCAGCTGTCTTGTCAATGAGGAAGCAAAGTAATTAAGTGTTAAAATTACATGGCTTCAATCCACCCGAGCTGTGTTCGCTTCTTGTAAATGCAATGACTACAAAAGATGTCACTACTGCCCTGGGAACGGCCTGTCACACCCGGGAGGACAGGGACTCCACATTCAACAAGACCTTCTGGACTCCCGATGTCAGGATGACAACTGGACCGTGCTCTCGTCCTTGATAATGGTCATTGTCACCTGCTGGGGGCAGAGGAACAGGCTGGCGCTGATCATTCGCCTGATTTGCTGAAGAGAAGAACAATCATCAGGGCGAGCTGTAAGCCCCCGGCACTGCAGGGGGCACTTGGAGGCCAAACCTGGTCAAAGGCAAAGCCAGGGCATGGCCTCCTGTGTCCCTTCACACCCCGGCCTGGCCCAGGTCTCTGCCCGATGGGGCCATGAGCCCGGGCTTGGCCTTCTCACGCCGGCACCCCCACCCCCAGCAAACGGCTCCCTTGCCCACCCCTCTCCTCATTTCTGATGCCAGGACCAAGCATTCTTGGCCTGATAGGGTTTTGTTTAATTATGGTAAAATACACATGACATGATATTTAAGAACTTCACCACTTGTGGGTGTCCGATGCAGTGTGTTCCCAGTGTGGGGTGGCATCGTCCCTGCCTGTGGTTCAGACTTCTGTATCCTCCCCCCAGGCTCTGTACCCACTCGGTAATGGCTCTCCCCGCCCCTTCCTCCTAGCCCCTGGTGACCTCTGTCCTACCTTTGGTTCCTATAGACTTACCTGCTCCAAGGACCTCCTAGATGGGGAATCACGCGGTGATTGTCTGTGTCTGGCTTACTTTCCTTACCACGTTTTCAAGACCACGCTCGCTGTAGTGTGTATCACAGTTCCATCCCTTTTCACAGCTGTATAATGTTCCACCGAGTTCTGCATCTACCACCAGGCTGACTTTCGGAAGGCAGCCTGCTCCCTGCGTTGGTCCCTGCTCAGACCCAGTCCCTGCTCAGGCATGGGTGCAGCCATCATCCTTGGCCTTGAGGCTGCTGCAGCCCCAAGGATGCAGTGGACCTCTTTACTGGCCCACCCTTTTGACTCCAGGTTGAAGGGAATCTTGGGGGAAACACGTAAGAAGCCAAGAGGAGTCAGTTCCCGGATTCTGTGGGACTCTGATAAGATGCTGACACACACTGCGTAGAAAGTCCACTTGGTGATAGACAAGAAGTCCCACAGAGCTGCCCTCTGCTCCATTGCCATGGGGACAGTGGGAGGTGACTGCTTGGCTCGCCTCCAGGTCTGGCCAGTGTGCCTGCAGGACTGAGAACGGCTGACTTCCCAGGTTAGTTTGAAAGATTTGGTGTGGCTCTCCCGGCCACAGCTAGCACCCCTCGGGACCCACAGCACACTTGGGGCCCCCGCGAACAAAAGCGTGGTTGGGGTAACAGCACTCCCGTTGCCGTTATCTGACCATAAAGTCCCTGAGCACGCAACCCCAGAGGGACCCGAGACTCTTCCTCCTGACGGGTGAGTAAACCGAGGCCCTGGAAGGCGGTGGGTGGTGCCAAGGCCCCTCAGCCGGTCGTTACTCATCGCAGCTGGGACCTGATCGTGTGCTCCTGACACCTCTATTGTCCCTGACCGACAAGTAGGTCTGGGGCGACCTGCAGTCATGGGGTCCCAGATGCACAACCGGAGGGCCGCTCCTTTCCACCTGACACTCGGCGTCACCCGTGCGGGGTCAGAAACACCCATCTCACCCTGAGATGTGGGTGGTGTCATGCTCTCAAGGGGTCGCTCGGGCCCGTCGCTCCTAGAGCAGACGCAAGACAAAGTCCAGTGAGACTCCGTGCACCTGGGCACCGGATGCGGAGGGTGTCACGTTACATAAGAGTGCACGGAACACGAACACGGCGAAGCGTGCTCACGAACTGTCCTCACGAGCGGAGCAGCCGCCATGGGCAGCAGCGAGGACAAATGAAACAGGATTGGGTGCACTGCTAGTGACATGACTGAGCCTTGGGGACTTCAACACGCCAGGCTTATTATCCCCCCTAAAGGGCCAGAAGTGGGTGCTGCAAACCGAATGTTTGTGTTCCCTGCCCCCCAATTTATATGTACACATCTGACCCCCTATGGGGTGGTATTTGGAGGTGGGACTTTGGGAGGTCACAAGGTCACAAGGGTGGAGCCCTCATGAATGGGATTCATGCCCTTAGGAGAAATCAGAAAGCTGCGTCAGACTATTATGTAGTGTCATTCACTGGTTGACGAGAAAGAAATGAGGCATTCAGATTAGAAAGGGACAGGTGAAATGACCATTGTTGTCAGATGTCATTGCTGTTTAGTTAAAAAAAAAAACACCACCACCACACCATCACACACCTGTGTACACGTTGGGTAGCTTGGAAGTGTGGCCGTGTGACGTTCGTGTGTGAACATGCAGTGTCATCTAGGACGAGTTACACAGTTTGTAAACATCTGGGTAGGGAGAGAGTCCAGGCACCCAGGCCTGTGTGTCCACGCAGATTCTCTCAGGAGGGACCCAAGAAAGGGGTGACACTGGTTGCTTTTGGGGAGACAACTGGTAGACCAAAGATATCTCTCAGTTCAGAGCTGAAGTTTAATAATGGGGACCCTTCCTTTTGCTCCACAGAAATATCAGGGTGACAGGCAATTGGGAAGAAAAGAAGTCCAAGGAAAAAGTTTATTTTACAAAATAATGGAAAGCGGGGGCAGGGGTGTAAGGGGACTAAAGGGTAATGGGAGAAAATACAATAAAGATGAAATAGAATAATAATGATGAAGGAAAGAAGGCCTGGCTGGCCAGCTCAGTTGGGTACAGTGTTACCCTGACACACCGAGACCGCAGGCTCGATCCCTGGTCAGGAGCATCTGAGAATCAACCAATGAGGGCATCAGTGTGTGGAAGAGAAAGCAGGTGTTTCTCTGACCTTTTCTCCCTCTCTCTA
This sequence comes from Tonatia bakeri, assembly GCA_004024845.1. Lineage (NCBI taxonomy): Eukaryota > Metazoa > Chordata > Mammalia > Chiroptera > Phyllostomidae > Tonatia > Tonatia bakeri. The sequence continues at coordinate 41,694 of PVIA01007815.1, forward strand.
AAATCAATAAATACAAATTTTAAAAAGTAATGGAAAGAGGGCTGCTATGTGCTTGGAATTCAGAGCAAGGGGGCTTTCGGGGAGGGAAGAGAGGGCAGGCTTCTGGCCGGGGGAGCTGGAGACAAGCGGGGAGCTGGGTGAGGGTGGGGGGAGCCCTGAGCTCTTTCTGCCGGAAAGAGGAAGCAATTCTGGGGGGCGGGGACGGCAGGTCTCTCTAAAAGCACATTTCCAGTTATCTTTGAACGATGCTGTTCCTGCACTAGGTTTTCTGAAGGAACTGTGGCACCAGCCTGATGAGTCTAGGACTGTGGAATTAATGGAAAAAAAAAAATCATTTGGGGACCATTCTAAAAGCAGAGCATTCACTTGGGGACATTTTTTTTTTCTTTTAGAGAGAAAACATGTGTTCGCTCTTGAAGCTTTAAAAGCTTTTTTATGCTCTTGTGTTAAGCAGTGTCGTTAATGGAAGGAGAGCTTTTCCCTCCAGTGATGGCCTATTACTGCTTCAGAAGCCAACATCTTTTGAAACGCCACGGCTTCTCTCTGCCAGGCCCAATTCCATCGTCGATGGGGGTCGCCTGAATTTGCGGCCAGACTTTTTCTTAAACGTGGAAGATGCTCAGCCGCCCGGAATGCCCCTGGCTCGCTGATGCCTTTGAAGGGAATGCAGAGCTGAGGGCCTTTCTGTAGAGGCTTTGAGGCCTGAAGAGATTCTCCTGCCTGCCGTTTGCCAGTGCCCTGTGCAAGGCCATGGGGCTCAGAGAGCCAGTCTTTTGTGAAGCCCTGGATTCACCGTGAACTTGCGCTGTGAACTTGAGTGAAGCGCCCAGCCCTCTCCCAGCGCAGTTGTCTTGTCTGTTGGAGGACCGCTGGGAAGATTAGACACAAAACCACACACACAGCCCAATAGCACCAGGCCTGACGAGGGGTGGGGGCCTGAGACCTGTCCCTACTTCTGATTTAGGGCAACAGCCCCCACCCCCCAGAAAGTATCTGGGGAACTAAAAAAAAAAACCCAAACGCACAAAATCCCGGCCACCACAAGCCCGGTGGCTGCCCCCCAGATGTCTGTGGTTCTGTGCCGCTGGTCCATGTGTCCCTGTTGGGGGCCCACAGGTTTCGAGTGAGAAGATACAAAACTGTGCCCCCCACCCATGGGGCTGTCCCTGGGGACAGGGCACCGAGGCATGCTCAGCAGAGAGCTGATTCTGTCTTGACACCACAGCACTGCCAGTAAACTGGCCTTAGAATTCACCACTGTAGAAAACATGTCCTCAAAATTGAGTATAAGCTGAAACCCAAACTGGGAGTATTACCCGGAGGTAAATTTCAAATAGAAGCCATCTCTACTGAACACCACCTGGTTGGGACTCTCACGTAGTTCTGTGGAACTTGATCAACACAAGGTTCTCAAAAGAAGGCCCCGGGAGGGTCAGTGTCCCCTGGGGAAGCTGCCTGGCTACCCTGCAGGACCGCAGCAGGTGATGGGGACCTCTGCCGGTGCCCCCACATCTGGAGGGTGACCCACACTACCAACGCTCCCAGGGTCCATCACGCCCAGCAGCAGGCGAGCGGCCTGTGCCCAGACCCGACCCCAGTATGTGCCCAGACCCGACCCGCGGAAGCCCACGGAGGTCCCCAGTCCACCGTCCAGCATGAACTGTCATATAAAACAGCACTATTTAGACCCAGGCACCTGGAAGGCAAGGCTTGCTTTCAGAAGGCCTATGCTGGCCCCATGACCCCTCCCCACGAAGCTCGCCCTCCTCTCCCCTGCAGGGTGAGACCTGTGCTGTGAGGGTGGTGTGTATTTCCACACACTACTGGGCTCCTCCTTGGGCCTGGGGGCCTGCACACCAACACAGCCCCTTAGGCAGGGTGGCGTGCCAGGAGCAGACTTGGGGCCATTTGGGCAGAATTCTGGGAGCCTGCACCCCTAGAGCAGGGCCTGGAAGGGGTGGGGCCTGTGCTCTAGGTGGGCTCATCTCCTTGAACACCACCCACACGGATGGTCATAACCTGGGGCCCAAGGTGGCGTCCACGGCAGAGGCGGCTTTACTGGAGCAGTGGGGGCAGGCAGGGGCCATCCAGGACCTGGTGGGGGTGGGGGATGCCCGGATCCCTGAACAGTTGATGGCAGTGGGGCTGAGACTTAGCAACACGCTCCTGGCAGCTGAGAAGCTGGATTTGAAAGAGGGCTTCAAAGTCCAGGGGGAATTATCCACGCAAAGGAGGGAGCATGATGGTGAGGGAATTTTAGACCGTGGGGTCATCTGTGTGAAGGCACAGAGGTGAGAGGGAACCCCATCCGACTGGCCGACAGGGATGTGGGTGGGGTGGGGGCGCAGGACGGAGTGAGTGCTGAGCCCCTGTGGACGTCACCCCGAGGTGGATGGGGACAGGGAAGGGCGTTTATTAGGGCAATGAAGCCAACAGCATGCACAGGAGGCGAGGTCAGAGCTCCTTGGGTAATGCATTTTCACACACACAAACCCCACGTGCTCTCATAAAGTGGGCATCGTCCCTGTGGCTGGAAATTCTGTGCATCAGCCTCTTCTGCCACAGCCCCGGCACTAAAACCATTAGATGCTGTCAAGTTAGAAGTGTCCCATTATTTTTATTTGTTAGGGTTTTTTTTTAAGCTATAGAATAACAAAAAAAACTCAGTTTCTGCAAGAATTTTGTTTTTAAGAGCTGTTTTGATAGCACTGGAAGCTTTCATAGGCTTTGCAAGCCACAGAATTGTTCCAAATAAATGAATCCAAGTGTTGCCCCAGGATATTAAGTAAGAACAAAGAGCACAGAAAGCTTTCTTGTTCTCATTTTCACTTATGCGCTCCCACAGGCTTTTAGCGATCCATTGGCGGTATGAATCTGAACAGCGCGGGCCCCTGCAGAGGAGGAAAATGTGAATTTTGAATATGACTTTTCGACAAAATGAAAAAGAATTTAAATCCATTATCATAAGCTCCACAGGGCACGCCTATTGTCTTGGTGCCTCAGAACTCCTTTGTGAAGACCGTGCTGTTGGATTGAAACTCCTCGCTTACATGAGATGGTACAGGGGAAAAAAAGAGAGAGCTGGGCACCGGGTCACAGATGGCAGGCAGCGGGCTCCGAGTTTCAAATCCATCTCTCTCTCATCTTGGCCGATTTTGTCTAGATGTCCACCCCGCCCATAGGATCCAGAGGAGGCCCAGTCCCGTCACCTGGGACTTGTTCTCCTTGCTCATGATTGGTTTAGGTTACAGTATGAGAAACAGCTCTGGCCAATGGAAGCCTTTGGTTTGGATGTGATGCTGAGACTGCGGCAGCCGCCTTGCCACTGTGAGAACGGCTGGCCTAAAGACAGGGTGCCCTGCTGAGTGTGTCAAAGGGGGGGGAGGAAAGAACTGGGGTGTCTGGAAATGTTATCAAATCACGATGTTCACCAATTCTGGACCTATCTTACCTTGACAAGTTTTATTAAGCAAGATAATACATTTTTTCTCTTTCTGCTTCAGACAGCATCCTCACTGATAGAGAAGGAAAAGACTTTTTAAAACAAATCCCCCCACCTCTCTCGCCTTCCTGGATCTTTATGCACGTAGTCACGCCGTAATGTGAACTTGGAAGTCGTGTGGAGTCTTCTGGAGCCTTGAGGAGGTCGTTGGCTTACGGAGCATGAAGGGAAGTCTGTAATTAAGGACAACACAGGAAGGCCAGAGGAGTCGGCCCCGACGTCTCCTCCTCCAGCCTGATCTATCGTCCATGGTCACACCTACACTCTTCATAGCGTGATACTATGGAAGGAGCACTGGACTGAATTCTAGATTCTTCTTTCCCCTAAGTTCGTGAGTGAGCTTGTGCAGGGCGCTGTGGCTTCTCTGGGGCTTCGTCTTCTCACTTGAAGGAAGGAAGGTTTGAGGAACAGTATCTTTGGGGTCCCTTCCAGCTCTCACAGTTAGTGGTTCTGGAGCCCTTCACCCCACTGTGCTGTCTGGGCGCTCCCAGCACTGCCTGCCCCTTCCCTCCGAGGGAGAAATCCTCTCTGCGAACGTATTTCTCCACCAGCAGAGGAACTCGGCCCAGAGTATTTAGACCTGGACTAAGTCCTGGTGAGATTCTTCCCTTGGAAGTCTAATCTGTGTCTCCTGGGGCTTTGGGGGAACGCTGACCTGGGAAACACAGCAGGGCTGAGGATTGTGGTCGGCAGTGTCTTTTCATCAAGGATGTTACCACATAAACAGTGGCAGGATGTATACAGTGGTGCTCAAACGATCCCATTTTATTCCTACAGGTGGTGTTTGCCTGGGCCGGCATTATGCCTGGTGCCTTTGCTCAGGAGTTTTCCACCTGCTGTTCATTTTGGAGAAAGCTGTGGCTCACGAGGTGGCAAACCCTGAGGGCGGCCCGAGTCTCATGGGTCTCTGTGGGTTCCCAGCGCTGAGACCTTGAGGGTTCAGGATGTGCTAGTAGGACTGACCAAAATGTGGTGAAAGGTCAGGGCCTGCCATCAGCTCTTGGCTCCAGGAACGAGACAAGGGTTTCCCGGTTCACAAACGGTGGTCTTCTCCCTGTGTCCTCATGTGATGGAAGAAGGGGGCGACTGAGCTCTCTGGGGTCCCCTGGATAAAGATGCTGATCCATTCGTGAGGGTGGAGCCCGCCCAAAGACCCCCCTTCCTCATGCCAGCAACTGAGGGTTGGGATTTCAAAATACAGATTTGGGGAGACACGAACATTTAACCCATTGCACTTATGAAACACTGTGTGTAGGGCACGGGGCTGGAGGCCAAGAAGCCCTCCCCAGCAAGCCTGCCCTGAAACGGGGCTGGTCCTGGCCTCCTCCTTCCCTGACGTCATTGCAGTTTGCAGTGATGTGTCCATGCAATTGTCTGAGTGACAGATGGTCAGGTCTCTGCAGCCAGCGGTTCCATCTGGGCGGTCTGCGTGAGGCGCCTAGCACACAGTGCAGTGCCTGGGAACTCGAGGAACTCTTAAAATTTCATTTATTCATTTATTTTTAGAGAGAGGAGGGAAAAGAGAGGGAGAGGACCGTGGACGTGAGAGAGACACATCAGTCCGTTGCCTCTCACATGCGCCCTGACAGGGGATCCAACCCGCGACCTTTCCCTTTGCCGGACGATGCCCAACCCACCGAGCCACACGAGCCTGGGCAGAGCTCGGTGGGCTTTTCGAACAGAGGAGCAAGTCGTCGAGGAGATGCTGGTATGGCCCAGCTGACGCCCAGGGCCGCAGTGGGTGTGTCGCCATAGGCAGAGCCTTCCTGATGAGGGCTTCCGCTCCAGACGTGCATTGGAGGACTTGAACAAGTCCTTCCGTGGTCCCAGGCAGAGATCCTGGCTTAAAATATCAGGGATTTGTATATTTTAAATTCAAATTTCTTCAGGCTTTACTTGGTGCTTTGACCTTAAACGGAAGCATGTGCACAAATGTCAGGATGCTGTTTGTCGGCGAGGTGGTGGGTGTCGGCTTTGGGGGCAAGCCTGTGTGTTCGCTGCATGGGGAGGGGGTGCCAGTGGGCTTTGTCCAGAGTGGGCGGAGTGATCTGGAACCCCCGGAGGAGTGAGACGGGTGCCCCACAGGTTTACTCACCTGTTTTCTTCCCATTATCATTCCCAGGTGCCTCCTCTGTTGGAAAAAGCTCAGTGAAACGAGACATTCACTTTGTTTGAAAGAATGAAAGAGCTTCCTGGGGGAAGCAGTTATTGTTAATGGTAAATCTGGATTTTGGGGAAGAGGAGGGTGTCTCCTTGATGAAACTGTAATACCTGACAGGCTTCCTGGCCATGCTCTTACCCTGCAGACTCTTACTTCTGCTTGGCCGGCACCACGCGGTCACACACTGTGGTGTGTGGCTCTCTCTTCCTTTCAGAGGGCTGAATGCAGCCACCCTTAGGACAGCCCTGTGTGGGCGAACACCATCGGGGGGAGTGGAGGGGCGGTGGGGAAACCCTCGGAGAGAGCTGCCCATCCCCCAGAAGCACCAGGGCCGGCTACCGCCACTCTGTGGAACCCTAACTCGGGAGTTCCAGCGTTCGTGCAAAGGGAAGATACTGGGATGTTCCATGGCGTTAAATCTACAGACAGCAAGTGCTATTAATTACCTGAAAATTGAAGTGGGATGGATTTTTAATCTTATTTAAAGTTCACGTTGTCTTTGGATATCTGGGTAAAAATCCTTTGTTATTCCGTCAAAGTCTCTAATGCATACCATGAAACCTCATACTCACACACCAAGAACCAATATGAATTCTCCGGGTACCTAAGCAGATATTACAAAATCCATTTGCACAAGAATATACTCTTCCACGTCTCTGCTGTTCTCATTAAGTGGGAAAAAATACCTTTGGGCACTTTGAATGCATTCCCCGGAGAACATCTCCAGCTTAGCAGAAGGAGTCTGATCCCCCAGCTGGAGTGGTATGAGTGGGATTAAATATTTTAAAAAGATGTCTTGATAGTTGTTGAAATTACTGGGCCTCTGCTGTGACTTGACAGCTTGGTAATTGCTTTTATGCTAATTTGACTGGATCCTCTTTGACGGTTTTCAGTTTTCCTGAAATTTGCTGATTGAGTGGGGGTTGCGGTAGGGGGCTGTGACTCACCGCGTGCCTCTCCCACTGCACCTGCGCCCGGCCCCTCGCGGGGGCGGGGCTGGGAGGGGGCGTGGCCCGAGGAAAGCCTGCAGCAGGGGGTGCACCCTTCCTAGGGAAGGCGGGGACCTGCTGCCAGCAGGCATCGCGACCCTGCGGTCGCAGGTGGCTGATTTAGCGGACAGAGAGGAAGTCTGAGTTGTAGCTGGGCCGCTGACTGGCTGAGTGACTTCGGGAAAACTGCCTCCCCGCCCTGAGTGTGTGTCCTGATCTACAAAACGCAAAGAATGCACCTACTTTGGGGCGCTGAGTGCATTGAAGGAATTCATGCGCTTAAGGACCCAAGGCCGTGTGACGACGGTGTTTGAGAAACACTGGCTTCCTTTTTCTTTTTCCCTCTAAGCCATTGTGAGGCTGTTTTCGGATGTTTTGCTGTGTTGCTTCTTTCTCCCCAAACACGTCGAGGACACGCATGTGATGGAGGGGGCTTCGGAGCCCTGCTCTGTGCTGGGTGAGCACTGTGGGATGACAGAGCGCAGCCTCCACCCCCAAAGATCTGGGTGACGGAGGCAGGGAGGTGCTGGTGGCCCCAAGGGCAGTGAGGTCGAGGCCCAGGCATCCCGTGGGGCCCTTCCAATGGGATGGCCGGTAGGAGGTGATCTAGAAGTTTCAGTGGACCCCCCACCCCCATCCCTACCCCCACTCCTAACCCAGCGGCACATTTCTGCCCCTACTCCTCGGTCATGCTTTTCTAGAAGCAAATCCCTCCTTAGCCTCGACTCTCACATCTGCAGCGGGAAACAGACCCCTGAATGGGGATCGGTGTCGCCTTACTCCTTTCCAGACGTGCCCCTTCCCACCGTGGGACCTGAGAGCGAGTTTTTTCCACGAGAAATGAAGTGTAGCAGGTAATGGAATACAAGGAAAAAAGCCTCACTATTTTGTTACCCATGATTCATATGGAGAGGGGGCGGAAACTTCACTTCGGTCAATTTGAGGTCTCCTCTTTCTCCCTGGGCGGCTGCCAGGCGCGGGGCCTTATGTCTGGTCAAAGCGCTCGGGGCCCCGCAGGGCTGCTCCGGGCTTTTTTCACAGAGGGAGGGAGAGACCCGGCTTTGCGGCTCCCTCTGCGCGGCAGCAGCGGGAGCAACGCGGGCCGCGTCCCGGGACACCTTCCTCGTGGAGCCGCGTCCGTTTGTGCAGGGCCACCGACACCTGTTTTGTTTTCCAGTCGGTTGATTTTGGAATGATTTGGGATCTACAGAAAAGCTTCAGAGGTATAGCGCAGGGAGTGTGTGTTCACACTCCCCAGGAGCCCACCCCCCACCCCAAGTCTTACCTTTGGCGAAGGCGGACTGGGGCCCACGGCAGCCAGCCCGCACCTCCATCCGGACCGCACCGGTTTCCCGTTAACGCCCTCTTTCTGTTCCAGGGTGCCGCTCTGCGCTTGAGCTGTCACATCTCCCCAGTCTGCTCTGGTCTGCGATAACTCCTCATTCTTACCTCCGCCGTCCCCCCAGTTCCCTTTTTCAAGTTTCAGTGCTATGTGTATAGGTTATAGAGAGGGCATAAGCTTTCCCATTTCAGCTGTTTCCAAGGGTGCAGTTGATCGACATAAAGCACATTCCCAGCGTCACCCTGCCACTAGCAGAACTTTTTTATTATCCTGAGCAGAAACCTTGAACCCATTAAACAATGACTCTTCAAATCCCTCCCCAGGCCTCACCTCTACGCGACTTTCTGTCCCTGTGAATGGGACCGCTCCAGGCGCCTCCGAGACGTGGAATCCTGCAATAGTTTCTCCTCCTCCTTCCTCTTTTTCCATCTGGCTTATTTCATCTAGCGTAATGTTTTCAAAGTTCATCGATGCTGTAGCGGGCACACACGTCTCCGTCCTTTTTAAAGACAAATAATACCCCACTGTGTGCACACAGCACATTCTGCTCACTCTCGCATCTGCTTATGGGTGCTTCGGTCACTTCACCCTTGGGCTCGTGCGAGTGATGCCTCTTTGAACGCTGGTGGACATGCGCCCCGTTGAGGCCCCACCTTCGGTTCCTCCGGGTGTTTCCTGCGGAGGGGGACTGCTGGGCTAGGGGCTGAGTCCTCATCCACCCCTTCCAGGTCCCCCCACGCTGGTGTTCACATGTCCTCTTTTTCAACAACCTCGGTCCTCAACAACCTCGGTCCTCTCACCAGCCTATGAGAATATTTACGGTGGCACGAGTGGTAAAAAGAAAAAGAATCACTGGAGAAAACCCAAGCGTCCGCTGACGAGAGGACGACTGAACCAACTGTGGCATTTTTATGCAGTGCAATGTCACAGACGATAAACAGATCACAGCCGCAGGCCCCAACATGGACGCATCTGGCCCAATTTGGGGCAGCATACGTCACTCACAGGAGAACACATGAAGCGTAATCGTGATGTAGTTTTTATCAAGTTCAAAAACATGCAAATCTAAGTGTATAGAACATGCATGTAGTGAGACAATACAGAATGGCATGGCTGAGAGGAAATTCAGGACAGGGGGTCCCATGGGGGAGACGCAAGTGGGGGGGTCAGAACTGGGCATGCACGATGCGTGGAAGGTCCCAGTGGCTGCCTCTGCCCTTCACCTGGGGATCGGGCCAGGTTCGTTTTCTGGTTTGTTCACATTTCGTTCCCCCAGCCTTTAATACTATTCTGTAAAAGACCCACCTCTGGACTCATCTGTGTGAAAATTCAAACATCACAGAAAAAGCAAAGGTTTTTGAAGCCTTCAGAGAGGGAAACAAACAAATGTTTACACCTACAAAGGACCAGATGTCTCCACAGACACGCTGGGTGACGGGGTGGCCGTGACAGTGTGACTGCCAGGCGGAAGGACCACGACTGGCAGGGTGCAGTCACACGGCATCCCGCCCCCCTTTAAATTCATTCCGCAAGGCTGGCCTCTGCTTTCTTGTCTCTGAATGAAAGTCAGTGCCAGCCCCACGGTTTTCCTGATCTTTTTGGGAATAAAACGCCTCCAACCAGAAATCTGTTTGTCTGGTTTCTGGCCTGTGGCGCTCAGGTCTGCACAGTGACCCTGGGTCGGTGAGGGAGGCGCGCCCTCCCCCATGTCCTTCCCTGTTGCTGCTTCTCACTTGCTAGGGACAGAGCAGAGGTGGGGGGAGATCCAGGGTCCACTTGGTGTGTGTGCGAGCAAGGTCCTCCTTCGCCATCGCTGGCAAGTCACACACAGGGACCTCACATACCCAACAGCCGTGTACGTGATGGTTCTCCCACTAATTAGATGGGTGAGAAGAGAAAATGAAACTCAGATTTTCTGGCTCACTTTGTGTTGACAGCTCAGGAATTTCCCCTCCTCTCACCAGCAGGAGGCGCTGTGCAGGGGTGACTTACCCAACACTGCAAAACTGTACCTGGCGTTTGTACCTGACAACTTGGAGTCCCCACACCGAGAAGTGGGCCTGGAGCCCAGAAGCTCAGGTGTCAGAGGGGACAAGCCCACTGCCATCGGCGACGTGGCGTACTAAACATTTAAATTATCAGATTCGACCATGGTGTAAGCGTCCTCAATTCCTTTGAGAAGACAGTGATGGGGGACCCCCAGGTGCAAGGTGACAATGACCCTGACGTGAGGGGTGGGGCAGGACCCAAGGATGCAGACCTGCGGAGGCATCACCGCCTTGTTGGGGGAAGCTTCTGACACCAGGCAATGGCGTTCTCTTCCCGTGGGTCGAGTCACACTACTCTACAGGAAATAATAATATCCTGTAATTATAACACAATATACTCCATTGACCTTAGTTTTAGAGTTAATTTGTAGGCAATTAAGTTATTAATTCAGGAGTTAATTACAGACACCGGACAAAATATTACTATTCTGAGACCTTAAAAATCAAAAGTAATGGCGGAGCTGATGAAACTGGGAGGCGGGGGAGACGGGCAGGGGGAGACGGGCAGGGAAAGACGGGGAGGGGCCCCAGAGAGGGGGCACAGGGAGGGGGCACAGCGAGGGGGCCGCAGGGAGGGGCCGTAGGGCCGTATGAGGAAAGCACCCTTTCCCTTCATACGACAGAATATTAAGAAATACTCTATATAGTTGTTGGAACAAGAAATAGAGCTTTCTGCATATTTTTAGAGATATTAAATTAATCCAACAAACAACTGTAACTGAGCAGTTTGGGGAGGAAGAGCAGTGAGGTGGGAGATGGTGACGGGGTCCACACGTGGCTGGGTGACGGGGAGAGGTGGAGGACGTTTGATTTTTAAACTATTATTCTCGATTGTTCTGTTTTTAAACCATGTGTGGATATATTTCAAAGGCCCTGTGGATGTTAAAAATAAAAAACAGCTGTTCTCCCTCAAAACCGGCCCCTTGAGACGTGGAGCAGTGCAGATGGAGCCGCACAGGACAGGAGGACACACCCAATGACAGAGCGGTGGGCTGCGTGGTCCCGAGGGAGGCGGCGGGCGGTTTCTGCCGGCCCCGTGCGTCTGAAAGCCCGGGTCAGGAGGGAGTGCCACCTCTGTGTCCTGCTGTCCCGTGTGCAGGTCTCACCTGCCTGAGGACAGCGCCCCGGCGTGGGGTCACTTGCTGGTTGGTGCAGGAGCGTGTTTCTCCCCGTCCTTGTGGTCTGCTCTGGAACCTTCTCCTCTCAGGCCCGCTCGTCAGGCAGAGGAGGAGCGGGACCATCCATGGCCCGTTGGCAGAGCTTTGGGGGAAGGCTCTCCCGGTCTGTCCTGTGCTTTGCTCCTTTCCTTTTGGAAGCAGCAGGTCACCTTTGCACAGCCAAAGGTATTCACAAAGCACGTTCAAGCTCTCGGGCCACATGGCCCCAAGAAGTTGCCCCTGTGAGGCTGCCTCTGAGGCCAGGGGTGCTGGGGAGGGAGAAGGACAAGCCCTGAGAGCCTGGTGCCTTCCCAGAGACTTGCCGCTGGGGGAGGGGACAGACAAGGTCTGACTTCTACTGGACAGAGAACGAAGCCATCCTGCCTCAATGACAACCCTCCCAGTGACACAGGAGATGACGGGGTAGGGCCCAGAGGTCCCTTGGATCAAGGAGAACCAACATCACCTCCTCCGGCACCCCCCACAGCTGCCTGGTGACAGATGCGTTTACCTCTGCGGGTCCGGGCTCAGGGGCCTATGTGGGCCCAGGCCTGGCCACGTATACCCATCACCTGGAGAATGGTGACACGCTGAGGGACCAGATGGCGAACAGCTCCCAGGCCGGTGCCCAGGGCTGCCAGCTCCAAGTCTTCACTCTGACTTCTTGGGTGGGTCCCGGCTCCATCGGTTGGGGATTTGCAGAAGTTAGCTTCAAAGTTGCTGGTGGTTCTGAGTCACCTCCCCCGCCGCCCCTTTTTTCAATAGCAACTCCTGAGTGAAAATTAGGCTGTTGTGTGGGCGGCTGTTAAGGGTGCTGCCCACGCAGCAGATTTTAGTAGCACTTCAAGTGGGACCTGATTTTGCCTCTCAGCTGCTATATTAAAATAAAAAGCCCTTCAGCTGATTCTGAAGCTTCCAGTTTAAAGGTATGGGTGCCATTTCCATGACGGCAGAAAGGCTTTCATTGCTGTCCTAAGGCCTCACATTCCCTGCGGGGGTGAGTGTCACATCCACCTTCCAGCACTTTCCAGCAAAGCAAGGCCCAGGGCAGGGGTAGGGGTGGCCGAGGGAAGAGCCCTGGACACAGTGAGCAGACCAGGGTCCCAGACTGGGGTCCCAGCCCGGCTCTGCTGATGACGGACTGAGTGGTTTGAGTCGCTTCTCTGCTCTTGGCGTTCCAGCCCCTGTCCGCATGGGTCGCGCATGCCTGCTTGTTCGCCTGGGCCTGTTACCTGAGGCCCGGAAGAGCTACCAAATGGCCAGACCCACTGAGCCGTCCTCAGTCTGTCATCTCGGCTTCTCCCCCTCAAGGGAGTTGGGATCCTGCTGCTCTTGCATTTGCAACATTTGGAATTTTCTTTGGACTCCTTTGGGAGAATTCCACACCTGGGCCTCCTCTGGGGCAGCCAGTTGTAACAGCCTCTTAACCAGTTTTGTTTGTCTTCGGTGCACCTTCCAGGGAAAGCCTGGGAGTTCTCTCCAGCGTGCGAATCTGAGCACCCGATCCCCTTGCTTCAAACAGACGTCCTCAGGGTAAACCCTGAACTCTGCCAGTTGGCACCCCAGGCTCTCCTTGCTCTTCTGGCCTGTCTGCAAGCCTCTTCTCACCCCTTCGGGTTGACGCCTTCTCCAGGCAGGTGGTAGGGTGGACTCCGTCCAGCTCCGATTCACCGTGAGCAGCCTCTACTCCGGATGATGTGGACCAGCCCCTGCATTCTAGGCTGTGAGCTCTGGGGCGGGGGATTGTGGGTGGCATTCTCTCTCTTCCGACTGGAAGGCCAGCCTTGCACTGTTTCACCAGCAAAAACACCAAATCTTATGCAGGTGGGTAGTCACTCCAAGAGCATGGTGCTGGCATGTGGGAGGCTCCTGAGTTCAAGGCTCCGAGTGGAACCACAGACCCTGTGCCCTTCCCCAGGTTTCCGGCCGCTCCCTCCAGATTCCTGCAGGATTCCTGCAGGATTCCTTCGCCGTGCACGGCTTCCAAGTCTCCGTCTAATCCCGACAGAGTGTGATCACTCTGGCCTTTGGGCTCAGTGAAACTGCAGTGCCCTGGTGGAGCTTTAGTCTGATTCTGGAAATTGCCCTCAACTTCTGCCCTTGCTGTTTGGTCTGAAACCACCAGGTGCCTTGAGTGCGGACCCGGAGCCTGGGCCGGATGCCCCTCAGCCCCTGTGCGCCTGAGAGTAAGCTGTTTCCGCAGGGCCTCCCTGCGCACCTATCTCCTGAAAGAGGGCAAGGGGCAGCGTGCTGAAAAAGAATCGTCCAGTCCTGAGAGTGCCATCTGAAAGTCCGTTAAAGATGCACGCTGCGGCTCTCGGCTTTCTCGTAAGCTCCCTCTCTGAAAGCCGGGCTCTGTTACTTTGGGCATGGCGCCTCAGGGACACTGCCTGGGCCCCAGAGAGGAGGTGGGTGCTTCCCGGGTGCAGCGGGAGCAGCCATGCACATTGCTTCTATGGGCTTTAATTACCAGTCTTCCAGCATAAAATCCTTTTTTTAAAAATAGGAAGGATGGCAGCCACTATGCAATATTGGTTTCAAAGTACAAAATGCCCAGAAGCAGTCTTCAGTGGCCCTCGGGGACAGCCTGAAGACTGGTTCTTGTGGTCCTTCTGGGACCTCTGAGATTTCCCTTCAATTTTCTGAATTTGCCTTTCCCTGCTTTTAATTTTGACAAAACATCCATAAAGAGATACAAATTGTCCCCAAGATCAGAAGGCCCGGGTTCATGTCCCAGCCCATCACGCCCTGTCTTCGTGACCTTGGGCAAGTCTCCTGACTTCCGCAGGCCTGTCCTCTCCTCTGGAAAGAACAGGGAGACTTGGCCAAGCTGTGACGAGGCCCAAAGGCTCAGCCAGTGAATCCGAAGCTCTTTGGCCCGTGGAACACTTGTTCACTCACACCAGCGGATTTGCTTTGGAATTTTCTTGGGAAGCTCATCTTCCTTGTCCTAGTCTGTGTCTTTGTTATCTGCCAGGCATGTTTGGGTGTTGGTTATTTTCTCTCTCTCTGTCACACCCTTCCCCTCCACCTCTGTGTTCAGGCACGGTTCCCTCCCATCTGCTGCCTCCACTGTCGGTTTACTTATCCCGAGCCACCATCCCCCTCCCAGCACCCCTCCTAACTGACCCGGTTTCCGTGATTTCTCTGCATTCACCATCTGACGGGAGCATCGTCATGTTTTCTCTTTGGTACAAGCATGCCTTTCTTCCTGTTTCCTTTCACCCAGAAAATAATGAAACGTTCCACGGAGGGACCGAAGCTGACTGTACAGGAAAAGGTGGGCTGGAGGTTGCTTTATTGCAAAAGGTCTTAGAATTTCTATTTCCTCTCTTCCGCCTTGGTATTCAGCATTGAGTGGGTGGACAGAGGAGGGGCCTGGGCGTCAGAACCAAGTAATTTCACTTGTCACTGAAAAGCGTGGAGGCCTCCAGGGGAGAGATTTAGGCTTCAAAATCAGAGAGACTTCATTGTGAAAACTAACTGGGCATTTGGCTCTTTTCTTTCTTTCTTTAATTTTTTTTTAATTTATTGATTTTAGAGAGAGGAAGAGAGAGGGGGATGAAAGAGAGAAGGAGAGAAACACTGATTTGTTGTTCCACACACTGATGCACTCATTGGTTGATTCTGGTATGTGTTCTGACCAGGGATCGAACCCACCACTTTGGCCTATTGGGATGACAATCTAACCCACTGAGCTACCCGGGCAGAGCTAGTTTTTCCCCCTTTGTAAAGGCCATTAAGTTTCCTTCCAGATTTAAAGGCATACTTAGATATCTAATGCACCCAGAATTTATGTATGGGATGTGAGGTAGGGCGCCATCTTCCTTTTTAAATGGATAAGCACACCGTTTCTTGCTTTGTCTTTTTTTTACCGGTTTGAAATGCTTCTGTTGTGTGCTCACACATAACGTGTAGGTCTGTTTCTGGATTCGCTATTCTGCTCCATGGATTTTTCTCGCCCTGGGCCAGCACAAGTTTTCATTGCCGTCGGAAAGCTTAGGTTTCCAAGCTAGAATACCCGTGGATGCTCTTAATTCAATTTTTTACAAGAATAAAAGGGTAGCTGCAGAATCCGTTGTTCCTATGAGCCATCTGGTATTCCCCAACACTTGTAAAAATAATGTAAAACAATTATTTAGAATTCTATTCGATAATTTTAGAAATCCTTTTGAGCATCCTACTTAATAAGACATTCACTAAGTCTTTGAACTGGAGAGAAGTGGATGCCACACAGTTTATGTGGTGCTGGTCCCACGGAGACCGGTTGATTTTCAGGTCTGGGAAACAAACAGCTTAGGCAACTCTGTCATTTTCCTGCCCTGGCACCGGAGATCCCTCATGGGGACCCCCTGTGTGCTGCGTGGTGGGGGGGTTAAGGCGGGGCGCTGCGTGCCTTTGTTCCTGGCCCGGAAGCCTGCTTCCCGACGTGACTGGAGCTAACAGCCACAGTCAGAGTTGAGTTGTCGCGACTTCCTGGGGTGGGGAGTGGGTCATTCACAGGCCATCCGCTGTCACCTGCACGGTCAGTAAGTTTCACTGATGTCTGGGAACTGTCTGCCCTTTGAGAATTACTCAAGAGTAGATCTCTATGCATTTTTTTAAAAATAAATTGCATAATTTTTTAAGTCTCCAATTTTGAAGTGTAAATAGAGTTTTCAGGCTACTTAGGGAGGAGGAGCATAGACTGAGTGCCGGGCTTGCTCCTCAATAATGAGACGCTTCACTCATGCTCTTTAGTTTGACTGATAGGAATCCCGAAGGGACCGGGCTGCCCTGTGAGAAGCCAGGCTGAGGGAGCTTCTGTGACCTGCCCGGTTGGCGTGACCCCCATGTTGGAGCAGGAGTCCAGCCCCCGCCCTTCGGCCGTCTGCTCTCCGCCCACCTGGCTCTCTTGGTCATCAGCTGCTGGTTCCGATTCCACTTGGTTCCAGTCCCTCGTCCCCACCACAGATCATGATTAATTTGTAACTTATCGGTCGGATTAACCAAGGCCAAAGCCAATGCTTGTGATTGCTTCTGACATTCCCTCCACTTGTTTCAAGGTAATGAAATTACCTTGTAATTGTAGGTAGAATTATTTATCTGACGTCCCAGATGTGATAGTTTCTGTCCTTTCCCCTTCCTCCCCCTGTCCTCCGCAGACACTTGATACCGTGCTGCCAGGCACTGAGTGATAACTCGGGTTCTGCCACCGAGGAGTCCCAGTGTGGGAACGTGCATGAATGATAACAACTGGTGACCACTGACCACTTAGTGGGGCTCCTGGGCACCATTCCAAGCTGCCCTCTGCATGTGTCATTTCATTAGTTCATCCTGACAGCCCTCAGCCATCGGTTCTGCTGTCATTACCCATTTTGTGTATGAGGAAACGGAGCACAGAGAGGTCCTGGGACTTGCCCCCGTCACACAAATAGGAAGTGGCAGAGCCGAGCTTCAAATCCAGGTGGTCTCTCCACTGCTGGCCCCTCCCACGTCAGGATGAAAATGGCAAGGGCACCTGAGGCTGCTTCGAGAAGAGGAGGGAGAGTGTCCCAGGCCACCCGGCTGGGGGAAGCCCGTCCCGGCGGGAGGAACAGCACTGGCAAAGGCCTGCGGGTGGAGAATGGCCAGTAGGCTTGCTGGGTTCCCGGCTTCACAGCGAGTGTGTCACGTCTGCTGTTGTTGTGTCCTGAGGTCACGGCACCAGAAATCAGGAACCATCCTAATCCCATGAGAAGTCTGACATCCCTGAACCAAATGGGGCCTTTGACACGTGAATGCAGGACCACCCAGCAGGGAACAGATGACACGGGATTTTCTCACCCAGACCGTGGCCTGCCCCTGTGGCCCCCTCTTCGCCACTGCCCATGTGCAGTTTCCGATGGGGGCTTTGTGGTTGAGCAGCCCGCGTAGCAGAGCTCTGCTAATCCACACAGACACCCGCTAAGGCCCCACCCTGTGCTAGATGTGAGAAACGATGGAATCGGACCCTCCTCTTGCCCTCTGGGAGCCCAGTCCGGCAAGGGTGCAGGCAGCCCCAGGAGTAGAAGACTGAAACCCAGGAGGCAAGGGGTGTGCTGGGGTCACAGAAGGTGCACAGCTGGGAAGTGCCGATCTGCCTGGCAGCATGCAGGAAGGTTCCTGAGAGGAGGACTGTGCATGGCGACTGGGAAGCATCTGTAGAAATGCAGGGCAGAGAGGACGTGCCCGAGGTGAACCAAGACCAAAGAGCTGTCTCTCCAGCCAGTGCCAAGCTTCCTTCATCCCAGTGTCAGCCGGTCTGACAGTAAGGCTCAGGGATCTGTGCCAGGAAGGAGCTGGGGAGTCTCTCAGCATCCAGGCTGTGCAGGTGGCAGGACAAGTGTCAAGATCTGCCCAGCCCCTGGGTGACAGTCACGTGCCAGTGCAGCATGGGCAGCTGTGCAGGTGATGGACAGCCAGGAAAGTGTTTCTTCCCGGTGCTGTGATGGACGTGGGTGACTCTGGGCACTTCCTGGGGGGCGTGGCCTCCTCCTCCCACCTCTACAGCAGTGCTTACCTGGACTCCCAGCCTGCATTCAGGCCCCTCCACAATTCCCCTCTCTGCTGGTGGGACAAAAACAAAGTGTCTGTGTGTTCTGCGGTGCAGGACTCATGACCCTTACTGCAACGGGCCCCTGCATGCTCCAGCTTCAAGCCTTCATCCTTCCCCCTGACCCCGCACCCAGCCACACGGGACACCAGGCATGCTGAAGCCCAGACGTGCAAGCTTCCCCACCTCCAGTCTTTCGCACCTTCTCCTTCCTCAGCCTGGAATCTGTGGCTCCCCCACCATCATTCTTTGTCCAACACCCTGTGGTCTTTTGGGATGTTGCCTCTTCCAGGAAGCCTCCTGGTATACTCCCACAAGCTGTGGGCTTCCTGCTGGGAAAACAACATCACGCTAGAATAGTTGTCCCCTGGTGTCCTCTGGGCACAAGATCAGACCTTCATTTCCTTGGCATCCCAGCATCGTACCCTGGGTTTAGTGGGTGTTGAGTGAACAAATGAATGAATCTACAGTTGCTTTCAGAGAGTGGAGGACAGTCCTGCCATATGTCAGGCACACTGAGACCTCTCCACTCCTTCTCCACAATACAACGTGACAGTGTCACAAACTGACATTCACGCAGAGTCAGGGAGAGGGAGGCGGCGGTCACGGAGACTGGTGGCACCCAAGGCTTCGTGCACATGGTCTGATCTGACAGGCTCAGCGGCCTATGAGCCTGTGGGGGTGTGAGTCCCTTTCCCAGATGACCCACGTGGCTCTGGGAAGTTACAGAGCTTCCGTGGTGTCTGGTGAACCAGTCTGTCCATGACGACGTCCTGCTTTTCTAGCATCCTATGCTGTGAACTTGGTGACACCGTTGCTTTAAGGAGACACAGAGGACGCCTTGCCCCTCGTTCCTCCCACCCTGTTAAGGCCTCCGTGTCCTCCTCATCGTGGTCAGGCGTGGGCCTGTGGCACCGCACGGGGAGTGTAGTTCCACGCTCCGCTGCTCCCGGTTCTCACTGTTTGTCAGTGTCTCCCGAGTGGCTCCTACTTCCCTTTTTGTCTTCCCTAATCCGGTTGAGTTGATGTATCATGATTTATTTAGTCCTGTTGTTAGGCAATGAGATTGTTTCCAGTGTTTTGTTGTTAAAAATTATGAGGCACCAGCGTGTCACAGACAAGCTGGGGATGAGAGCGGAGCCTTGCAGTTGAACTTCCTGGGCTCAAGTCCTGGAACCACCACGGAACAGCTATGTGACGTTAGGCAAGTTGCTGACCCTCTCTGTGCCTCAGATGTATAAAGCAGAGATAACAACAGCATCTTTCTTGGAGGCACGGGGGCTCTTAGACCAGGGAGGCCCGGCTCACTGACTCAGACGTCTGGGTCCATGGATTTCGCGGGTCAAGGGGGAATCCTTATGGTGATTCAAGATGTTCCCGTGAAGTAGGAAAGTGCCCCTTTTCTATGGCTGCTGTGACAGATGGCCACAGACTCGGGCAGCAGCCCCCTTGTGGGGCTGTGCCCAGGAATGGGGCGGCACGTGGGTGCCTGGTGCCACACCTGACGCTTAACACGCTTAACACATTATAGTTAGAAATGTTTTTAGACTTTAGGTGGGTTGGCTTTTGCCATACTGGGGATTTAAATTGTCAACAAAATAGGCAAATGCTCTTTTCACTGAAATTTCTAGTATTGATTCCACTTTGAAGAAGCCGGCCTCTCTCTGAGGTTGAGATAAAAATTCAGATCCATCTTTAGCAAGTTTCCCTCTAATTTCACATATTGAAAATTATTTAACTCCTTGAAGCACCTGGAGTCTATTTTGGGCACATAGTGTTCCAGGTAAGTCTAAATTAATTTCCACGTCCCTCTGCAATTAGTCTAACTCCACGTAATTAATGGCCTTTTACTTCAGCATTGCTCATTTTAGCATGTGTGAGGTTCTCACACGGGAGGGGGGCTGTTAGGGGCTTTGATCTGCTGTCCCCAGCACCATATAAGGGTCTTCTGAGGCCTGAGAGCATCCCTCTGCAGCCGCGGATATGAATGGCAACTTGTTTGGGTAACTAATTCTCTGAGCACACTGTTTTCTGCCGAGCTGGGGCCTTTACGCATATTTCTTTTGTCTTTGGGAAGTTAGATCGCTGGAGAAAACAAAGGCAGCTGTGATTCACACCCTTTCCTTGTAAACTGCCTCGCCGTTGGGGCTGGGGCGAGGGCTGCATTCTCCCTGTCCCGGCAGTTTGAAATATTCATGAGACGCGGTCTTAGTGGTTGTCTTCTGATTGTAAATTTCATCCCAGGCTCCGCGAACCTCCTCCGTTCCCAGCTCTGTTCTGCTTTTTCCAGTGTTGACGCCCCCGCCCGAATCTTGATTGTGTTCTCCAGCGTTGATTAGTTTTATGTGTTCTAATTGTGACTTTAATTGTTCTGTTAGGATCTTTACTGCGCGGCTTTCGTTAAAATAACAACAGTTCTGATGTATTCCGATTTACTTGCTGCGATGTTGTTGTTCACATCTTTGAGAAGAGAGACTTCTAAATCTCCCTGGTGTCTGACAGGTGGGGGTGTCACTTGGGAGATGTTGCTGGTTTGTTCTGGGGTCAGGGGGGAGCATTTCTGTGGCAGCTGTTGTGTCTCTCAGCCCTGATGTCCTGAGCAGGCTGGCTCAGTCCCCTGGTCCCAGTGCTTGCTGCCTCACTTGTGCTTGTACCTCAGGCCACACGTCCCCACCCGGCGGGAAGAAGGGGCCGGGAACCAGGTTTTCTTTCTCCTTCCGCAACACAAAGGGCGTGGTTGGAAGCTCTGCTGGTTTGGTGCTGGCCGCCTCCCGGGCGGCCAGGACAAAAGTGCCACCACCCGGGGCCTAGACGGCATGTTCACTCTGCACTTCTGGGGCTGGAAGTCCGCAGTCCTGGGGCTGGCCAGGCCAGGCCAGGCTCCTGCTGACGGCTCCAGGGCATGCTTCTTCCTGCCTCTTCCAGCTCCCAGTGCAGCCAGCACTCCTTGCTGGGCCTTGGCTTGTAGATGCGTCCCCCAGTCTCTGCCTGTGTCCTCGCATGATGTCCTACCTGTGTGTTTCAATGTCTCTGTCTCTTCTCTTCTTATAAGGACGCCAGTCCTGTTGGATTAGGGACCCATCTTACTCCATTATGACCTCATCTTAACTCATCACGTCTGCAAAGACCCTGTTTCCAGATAAGGTCCCGGTCGAGGTACCTGGGGTTCGGACTGTGCTTTGGGGGAACACAATCCCACCTGTAACAAGTGCCATGTCACATGGCTACCCCGCATTGGTAGGAAGCCGGAAAGGCTGGAAATCAAGTCTCTTCACCCAGACACACCGACTGCAGGAAGTAAAGGGAGGGGAACGTTGCCCAGCCATTGACTGGTAGCATCTGTTGTGGTGGCCTCAGTCAAAAGCCACAGCCTCACCCAGGAAGCTGAGAGCTCAGTCCTGGCCTCCTGCAACCTTCTGACCATGGACACGGACCCAGAAGATCTCTGTGTAGCCCGAACCTCGACGCCCAGGCACACTGTTCCATAGGGTAACCTCTCTCTCTGGCTCTCGTTTATAGATGACCTGACTTTCCAAATTGGTAAGAGCTGGCAACAGCAAGAACAGCCCATTATTTCCTGTCAATAGCAATGAAGAGTGAAAATGGAGACTGTGTGTGGGAGGTCCTTCTTCAAACCAGTCCAGGAAAAGCCAGGTGGCCAGGGCCCCGGAGCCCAGGGCGCTGCCCACACACTCCATGGACCCCGAGTGGAGCTGTCACCCTGAGACTGTCCTACATTCGTTACAGGGTGACCCATGGCACGCCAGGTGGCACTGAGGAAGCGAGACATTTCTCAGTGACTTGTTGTATGTGACTTCCCATCAACATTTGAAAGTCATGCTTTACTCTTAAAAGTGTAAATCAATCATTTGAAAACCATACTTACATCAAATAGCTCAGTTTCTAAGTTGCTGAGAGGTAAGGCTGGGTTTGAACACAAACTCCACTGTATTTTTGGAGGGTGTGGCAAGCAAGTGACTGACCTTACACTCCCCGGTCCCCTCTCTGCACCAGTGGGATGGATG
This sequence comes from Tonatia bakeri, assembly GCA_004024845.1. Lineage (NCBI taxonomy): Eukaryota > Metazoa > Chordata > Mammalia > Chiroptera > Phyllostomidae > Tonatia > Tonatia bakeri. The sequence continues at coordinate 63,471 of PVIA01007815.1, forward strand.
TGGTGGCGCCCCCTTTTGTAAGATTCAGGCACTGCGTTCCCCGCCCCCACCTGACCTCTCTGCGCAGGTTCTCCCAGGACACACAGGCCCGCGTCCACCCAGCGCTCAAGGCCAAATGTAGGCTTCGTTCCTCGGGTCCCTCTTTCCCTCTGCACATCCACCCACCCCACCAGCAGGCCCAGGCAAGGGGCTGTCCTACCTCTAAAAGGTGACTTCTCCGTCTTTACTGTCATAAGCCTGCCCTTAATTGATTCAGGGGCACTTAACATGATGTCATGATTGAAGAGCACCCATTCATCCATCTGTCCATCTATCCACCATCCATCTATCCACCATCCATCTATCCACCATCCATCTATCCACCATCCATCTGTCCATCCATCCATCCATCTGCCAGGTCACTGCAAGACCCTCTTCACTGGTCTCCCTGATCGGCTCCCCGCAACAGCTGTGGAAGGGATTTTTCACATGCTCACGAGACCACTCTGTCCTGCGTTTAACCCCGTGGGGTCTGGCCCCTTCCTTCCCCTCAGCCTGGGCTCTTCCACTCTGCCCTCCCCAGCTCCGCTCCCGCTGGCTCCGTCCCCAGCACACAAGTGCGTTCTGGCTTAGCCCCCCACGGGCCCGTGAGCTTGCTATGCAGGAGAGCCAGGAGGGAAGGGCAGAGCCAGGACAGGGAAGGCTCTGATGTGCTGAGTCACCAGGGCTGGGCCCCCGGCTCCCCCCTCACATTTAGTCATACAACCCATGAGCCGATTGACTGGGAACCGATTATTCCAAAAATAAATTCCAGATTCAGCGCCTTTCTTTTGGCTTAAAACCTTTGAAGTCCCACAACTTTTCTCGATGAGAATCAAATGAAAAGAGACATTTGCAATTTTAATTTTAACATATCACTTTTATGTAGAACTACAAAAGAAAGAATAAGAAACATCAACAAGATCAAAGGAAATGGGAAAATCACTAAGAGGGGGAACAGTGTTATCTCACCACTTGGTCTACAGACCATTCGGGAAAGACATGAATAAAACATGAGAAACCATACTGACTAGTTCAGAAAACAGTCAGCACTTAATTATTGTGAATGCAGAATGAGGGTGGGAAGGGAGTCCAGAGGGAAAGGCGCTTAAACAGTGCCAGGAGGAAACTGCTAGTCTCCTGGGAATTCGGAAACGACGGGACCCAGCCGGTGAGAATGCTGTAGGGAGGGAGAGTCCGCTCCCAGCGTCTCTCCGCCGGGGAGGTGGGGGGGGTTTACAGGCTTTGAGACTGAGGCTCCAGTCCCCGCAGTCTTCTCTGCTTACTTTTGGTTTTGTGGTAGTTTCCAGGGCACTGAGATGGCTGGACTCCCACCCAGATGCCCGGAACGCCAGACCTGGGCACAGCTTTCTCTCTGACCTCTGTCTTAGACACTCAGTAGTTCTCAGCTCGTTGGCTCTTCCTTCCTGCATAGAAGTGACCCCTCCCACCAAAATCAATGTGTCACGCAGCGTGTGGAAAGCACTCAAGAGAAGAGAGATCCTGTGGACACAGGGCCTGGGAATGTGGAGGCTGTCTCCAGAGAAGGTCTCTACGTCTCACATCACACACGCAGCCTCCTGGCAGCGGCCTCTCGGGAGGGTGGTGGGTCTCCGTCTTCTCAGAGAGTACACCGGACCCTGTAGGACAGGGCTGGATATAATGGTAGATCCAGACCCCATCAGAGCAGGGGACTCGGCCCTCCCTCTCCCTCTATTCATTCATGTACCTGTCTGTCCGTCCATCCATCCACCATCCACCCATCTCTCCATCCATTCACCCCATCTATCCAGCCAGCCAGCCATCTCTCCATCATCTACCTCCTTCCGGAAAAGAGGAGAAATCTTGAAATATACAAACACTACTTCAAGATAGATATATAAACTTAATGATAAGAAAGAGACAAAAAGATAAACTAAATATAGGCAAGAAAGCTTAAGCCAGAAGTGAGGTTGTACCACACAAAATACATGCCTCCGAGCCCTCCGCACCTGCTAGCAACCAGCCGTGTCCTGGTTCTGAGCCTTCCAGCCACCAGTGGGAATAGGGAACATGCTTGTTCCCTTGGCTCTCAGTGTCTGTAAGGTAAAAATAAACTCGTTGCCAAGGAAAAGCATGGCTCTGACTGATGCCGAGACCAGTGAGACTCTTGCCAGGGCTTTGATAGGAGAGGATGGTGTCGATTTAGCCAGAAGCAGCCTCCGAGGCCAGGGACTGATACTGAGCCCCTGTGAAGGGGAGACTGCGGAGTTTAATTAAACACAGGGGCCATTAGACTGAGGTCAGCAGGAAGGGATAGTGCTGAGGATGGGTTGGCTTTGACTTGGTGTCTCAGGCCTGGCTCCATTGCTCTTGGGGATAAGGTGGGGGTGTGGGAGCTACCGAAGTCATCCAGCTGACCAGGGCCATCCTCGCAGCACGCTGTCCCTCTGTGGATCTTCCCCAGCGGGACCGTGATAGCAGGTTCTAATGCCTTAGTAGCCTAGTAAGCAAACCACAACCTAAGCCTGCATTGCCTCAAAGTTAAGAAACAGAAACTTAAGGACAACCAGCCACAAACAGCCAACTGGGCTTTCCCAAATACGGCGTCTGCTGCAGCTGCAGCCAATCAGATGACCTCCTTGCTTTGCTTCTGCTTCTTCTCAGTAGAAGTCAGGAGGATTCCAGCCGGCGGCGGACAGCTCCTGACCACTTCCGGCTTGGTGCTGCCGCCTGGGACCCACCTCTGCTTGAATAAGCCCGTGCAACTTTTAATACGCCCCAGCTTACCTCTGAGCAGTGCTTTGCTGACAATGGTTTCACTCCGAAGGCCGGGTGGGGTGTCCAAAATGGGACAAGGGAATGAAGCTGCTAGTATGGCCCGTCCCCTGGGGGGCTGGGCCCACCTGTCTGGGAGGGAGACAGGAGGGTAGAGGACATGGCCGTTTGCATAATAGAACAGAACAGAATGGAATGTTCAAACAACACATTAAAGTATAAGAAAGAAGGAAAACAAGCCTGAAATCCCAAGGCCAAGAGCAAGCTTACTACCAACGCTGGGTCCACAGCTCACAGCTGACTCTGGAGCCTCGCCCCTACGCAGGACCCCTGCACCCCACTCCCCCACGGAACCTGCCCTGTGGGCAAATTCACTGGGTGCGGCTGAGACCCTGCTGTGCTCAGCACAGAGCAGGTCCCCGGGGAGCGCTCTCTGCCTCACTCCTCGCCCATCCGGTCTGGTCTGGTCTGGGAAGTCCTGCCTCTCACCACCCCAAAGCCCCCCAGACAGAAGAACGGACCCCCTCTGAGAGGAAGGACGTCCTTCCCCAGGACGTGGTGAGGTGGCCATCACCACTTTCTTTTTATTGTTCTCGGCATGTTTTTATATTCCTAACATTTCTCTTCAATTCCGAACATAGACTGCACTGCCAGTTGGCTGGTCAAGTATAGCAGGAAGAAGCCTCCAGAACTTTCTAGGAAGAACTGGCTCATAGGTCTTAGGAACCAAAAGAGAAGGAAGAACCAAGGCATTGAGAGTGGAGAGAGACATAGCAACAGAGGGCGGCCCAGAGGGCTGGAGGTCACTCGGCCCCCAAGGCTGACGCTCCGGACGCTGGATCTTCAGCGGGAAAGTTCTGCGAAGGGAGGCTGCCTTTCCTGAGGGAGAGAGCCAGGGCCTGAGCTGGAAGAAGCCCCACTTGACCTCTGGGTAGGGTGTTCCAGAAATTAGACCCCCAAGACTGAACCCTCCATGGGGGCCAGGCCCCCCACCCTGGGGCCCGCTGCCCTTCTGACCATACCCAGCGCCACCCACGGCCTGGCTCACCACAGCGTCTGCGGTGCCCAAGGGGACTGGCCTTCCGGGGGGAGGTCGGGGCAGTTTCGAGATGACCAGCCTCTCTCTGCAGCTCCTCAGTGGGACACTGGCCAGTGCGCGCCGACACCCCCAGCTCCGAAGGCTGTCATCCATCAGTGCGCAGGCTTTCTGAGTTGTGTTTTATTGCTCTTGTTTGCTTTCAGACAACAGAACACACCAGCAGATGACGGCTCTGGGCACTGAGCACAATACCAAGCAGTGTCTGTAGGGCCGTCAGACGCCTTGTTCTGCAGGCGGTCTGGGGGGACCCAGCTCCCCGAGCAGGGGTGGGGGAAGCGTCGGAGCTTTGCCCTTCTCTCCACCAAGGGGACCCCCATGCCAGACTGCCTGCTGCCAAACCGTGGTGGGCTCATCCTAGAGCCCCCTAGTTTCTTCTGGGATCGTGACAGGACCCGTGGTCTCCTTGCGTCAGTGAAACGCTTTCGAGTGTGCTCTGCCGACACACGTACAGTTACATGGTGAGCCGTGTGTAGACGTGCACTCTGGTACTGCTTCAGTAAGACCTGTGCGTAAAGATGTAAGTTAAAGATGAGTGAGATAAGAATGAAAGACAAAGGTACTGGATGGGACGCTATTCCCCCAGATTCATGCCCACAGAATATGGGCATGCTTGGAAGCAGGGTCTGTGCAGGCGTATTTGGTTGAGAAATCAGGCCCGAACAGGAATTCTCTAGAAGTCTGGAGGGAAAGCTCACTACGCTGACAGACCCCTGAGTGGTAGATGGGGCATTCTCTGCAGAGGAGATGGCTCCACTCCGGAACTCTGGTGGATGTGTGTGAGCGCACAGCCCCGAGCTGCTTTCTCCCAGCCTCTGGGGGCACTAGGCAGCACTAGGGTGTGCCCCCCACCCTTGTTTCCTGGCCACGGTCCTTGGCCTTCCTCCCAGAAGCCCCCATTTCATCAGTGCTTAAGACCCAGGGACTCACTCTCCTGGGTGGCTGGGGTCTGTCCAGCCCCCTGCATCTCCCCCACCGTCTCCCTCACCTGGTGTCAGTTTTGCAGCCTTTATTCAAACAGGCAGCCCCCTGGCCTGGGGCTCGGTTGTTAGAGCGCACGCCAAGGCTGCAGGTTAAGTCCCCAGTCTGGCACATACAGAAACCAACCAACGAGTGCATCGATAAGCAGAACAACAAATCGATGTCTCTTTCTCTCTCTCAAATCAGTAAGTAAATATTTTAAAAATAAAATAAACAGGCGTGTCCTGGGGGCAGACATGGATCTCTGAAGGGGCCCTCACGATGCTTCCCAGATGCTACAACATTATTTACAGTGGTCACTGTCCCATGACCAGACGGTGTGGAAACCCCTGCTTGCTGTGGGCACTGGGCTGCTGCCCTGTGACAAATGCCACAACACAGGACAAAGCTGAGATGAGCCACCGGCCTTGGAAGGTGCCCAGGGCCCCCCACAGCAGCGCCCGCACACAAGCACCCCATCAGGGTGCTCCTTCTGGGCTGACCTGCCAAGGTGAGCGGAGCCTCCAGGTGCTTCTCCCTGACAAACGGATACATCCCAGGGACAGTCACCAGATGCCTGGTGACGTGTCCTGCCTTGGTGACTGTGTGGCCGCTGTTCCGGTCTCCTGTCGGCCATCAGACAGCGTGGCCTGGCAGAGGTGGATTCCTGTGAGCCGGTGGGCACACACCCTCACCTGGGCCCCGCTCTGCCCTGCCCGGCGGGCTTATCTGTTTCAGGGACTAAGAACGCCCGGTATTTTGGCCCAAAGGCAGCTGGTGGGCCAAACCTGAGTCCTGCGTCCTCCTCAGGGTCTCTGGGATACAGATGGAGCCTCCAGCTGGAGGGAGGCCATTCTTGCTTTCCTGGTTCCTGGACCCCAGCGCTGGAAGGGTCCTCCCTCCAGAGACCCCCAGTCTGGCTCCTTGTTTTGAACAAGAAAACATCTCAGCCACCAGCTGGTGTTGCAGACTGGCCGAGCAGGAAGCCGGATGGAGGAGCCTGCGGGGGAGAGAACACGGGGGTGGGAAGTGAGAATGGCTGGTGTGGGGTGCCTGCCCCGGCCGCATCCCGGCTGTTCGTGCAGGCGCAGGCACAGAGCCCAAGGCCGGGTCCTTTCAGCCCATTGTGAAGAGTGACCTGTGACAGAGTGCATGCTGCAGACGGGCCGGCCGGGATCTGAGCTCAGGCTGGGTCCGCAAGACGTCTGCACCCCTGAACCTCAAACTCCTTTCCCTGGACCCGCCTGAAAACCCGTGTTGTCTGGGGTTATTTTTCTTCAGCCACGGGGCATTATGCTGCAAAGACAAGAGCACGGAGTTCTAGAACTTGATCTTTTATTGGCGAAATGTTTATCTGCCTGAAAAAATCTCACGAGGCCAATGACAACTGTGAAACCACCACACACACTTCATCGCCGAGCTGTCCGCTCACCCAGCCTCTGCTGCGAAATGAAAATCAGATTCTAAATGTGTTAGTCCATGTCATTTTATCCTTAAATGGGTCCTGGCTTAAATAAAAATCACAGCTTTCCAACGAGAAAGCAAGGAGGTTTATCATCTGATGGAAAACCTTGGACGGAGCAGGGAAAAGAAACCTCCAGACTGGGAACTAGGGCAGCTGGTCAGAGGCCAAGAGGGGGGTGCCCCGGGCGTCCCTCCTGAAAAAGTCCTGTGCCCACTGGACGCAGAGCCCTGTGCCCGGGTCTGGCCCACAGGCCCATCCGTCCAGGCCCACAGGAGGCTGGGTGGAAACCCCAAGCCCCCAGCTCAGCCCAGATGACTGAACCACGGGGCCGTCCAGGCGGCCTGACACCCTGGTGCCGCTGTCCGTATGAAAGCCAGCTGTCCCTCCCAGTCGGAGTCCGTATGAGGCACAGGCAGGGGCTGCCTGTCTGGCTTGAGGGCCAGGTCATTTGTTCTGTCTGAATTCCAGTGGTGACCTCGGGCTTCTAACGGGAAGAACTCGAGTTTCGGTGTCCTGTCTGGGCTTGAATCTTGGTTTCTCCATTCATCCCACCTGGATGAACTTAAACATTCGATTATTCTCCGGGCTTCCATTTTTCCCCACGCACAGTGGGGTCACAGGGACAACTGAAAACGCCTGGAGCAGAGCACCTCGTAGCCCTTGAGGCGGGGAGGGTCACTGGTGCTCGGAGCTCCCAGAGCGGGCAAAGATGCCGGAGCACTCTCGGGCTCCAACTCGGAACGCGTGGCGGGTGCTGTCGGCGCGGCAGATCTGTTTGTCCTCGTGGGTTTCCTCCCTGCGTCTCGTCTCCGCAGGGACTCGAAGCAAACTGACTCGACAGACTCTTGAAACCCATATGAGGCACCAGTGCTACAAGCTTCCTTCCACCACCCTTGACAAGTGTGACTCGTCTGCTGAATGCCTCCAGCTGTCGGGTGCCGGGAGCTGCCGGCTTGGGGACGGGCCAGGCTGGGAAGCTGGGGACCTGGTAATGGATGTGACTTCTCAGGCGGGGCAGAAGTCGGCAAGAAAACCCACTGGGGGCAGACCAGTGGGTCGGTCAGAAGGGTACAGCGCAAGCAGGAGCTCCCAGGCCTGGCCGCCGCCCACTGGAACCACCTGGAGGTGTTAGAATCCCTTGCTGCCTGGGTCCCATCCCTGAGGACTTCATTGGTATGACCTGTGGCCCTTGTAGCACAGTTTGAACGCTCCCTAGGGGGTTCTAGGCTGCAGTTGGGCTGAGGCCAGTGGCGCGGAGAGCAGGACCGCTGGACCTGAGGCAGACAGAGTCAGAGGTTGGCTGCACCTGTCAGGCACCTGCACGTGAGGACTCCCAGGTGTGCGGAGGACAGAAGAGGCGGCTTCGGGCTGGAAGCCGAAGCCCAGCCGGCAAAGACTGGCAGGGGCCCCATCCTCCAGCCTCGTGCTCACTCTCTGGGCCATCCTGGACCACCTCCGTTCCGCCATCGGGGTCTGGCCTCCTTGCTCAGCAGTCATCTGACCACCTGTCTCTCCCAGGCTGCAGGGGATCCAGGAAGGCAGAGCCTTTGCTATTTTGGCCTCAACATCCCCACAACCAGCACCACACCCAGCACACGCCTGGCCCCTGGTGGGTGTGTGGTGAACAGAGCTGACACCACTGAGGGTGACTTGTCGGTGCTAGTCTGGTGCTTCCAGATCCCCACAGACAGAGGCTGGGCTGGCCCTGTGTCTGCGCCGACAAATCCTGCGATTTCCGGGTGAGGAGACCAGAAGGAGCCTGCGGGGACCTGTTACCCTCTCTGGCTCTTTTCCAACGAAGACTTTCTGTAATAAAAAAAATAGGATTCCGGTTGCCACAAACCATTTTATGTGTAAGGAAGACATTAAGCAGCTATTACATTTTACTGAGCACTTCCTGAAGCCGGTTTATTTTTTTATTTTTTGGCTTGCGCTCCCGGGCCCCTCCTCGCTACGCCAAGAGCTCGGGTGACGCTAGCAAGCTGCCACTGGGGAGGGAGGTGGCGGGGAGAAGAGGAAGTGGTAGCTGCTTTTCTGAGTCTGAGTTTCGCCTGTCAGCTCTGACCTTTCCATTCCAGCTCAGTGCTTATGCAACAAAAACCTTGGCATTTAAAAAGGCAGCATACCCAGCCCACGTCTCCATCGTATGGGCCGACCGCCTTGTACATCCTTCTTCCTCCAGAGCCACAGCCAAAAAAGTAGCTCGGCGTTTCTGCGGCTTCTGTTCCCCCACTTGCTGGGAAATAAAGGGGAGACAGGAAGCTGAGAGATGAAAGGGCCTGCCTGCCGAGGTCCATTCCCTAAGTGGGCTCCTGGTTGCTGGGGGGGGTGTGTCTGCATGTCTGCTCGCGGCTTTGTGGTGTTTGGAAAGAGCACAGGGCCGCAGGTGTCAGGAAGCGAGATGAGACAGGTGGAAGCCCACTTCAGCACACCTATTTTTAGTTTCGATTCTATTTAAGCGCAAGTGATAACTTCAAGGTAACTGGCAGGAGAAAATGAGCCTGTTTGCACAGTAATTGTTTTGCCCAAAAAAGGAATGAACCTCCTTAAGGTATTCCAAAGGCTGAGCGCAGGGAGAACTGAAACAAGTGACTTAGAGAAGAAACTTTATAGGAGGGCCCTTTAAATAAATCGGCAGAGCTGGAAGACAAGTCCAGAAGGAATAATGGAGTCTCTGACTGACTCAGGACCTGCTGCAGGGTTGCTGGGTTCTCTTTATCCCCCACTCGGCGGTTCCTGGGACTCCAGGTCACTAGCGACGGGGTCCAGCTAGCAGGGGACCCCCCACTTACCTAGATACACACCGTCCTGGACACCCTGATGCCCGGTGTCCCTAACCTTCCTGACCCCTCTTTCCCTCATGCCTGTGTCACCTGCACTTGACCCCTTACAGGTCTCATCTCTCTCTACTGTGCCCTCCGCCCCTCCTCATCATGTCTTTCCCATGCTGGTGTGGGCTCCATGGGGGACCAAGGAACTCAGTTCCTGCCGAGACCCTCAGCTCCCTCTTCCCTCGGTCAGCCCACCACCTTCCTTCTCCTGCGCACTCCCTCACGGCATAGGTGGGCCTGCCCAGGAACAGCTCTGTCCCCCCCCCCGGTCTCTCCTCTCCAAGAAAGGATGGCCAGCGAGCAGACCACACATCTGGCAAGGAGACACACCCAAGATATCTATCTGCCCACGTGGTCAGAACAGCCACGTCTGCAGAGCAGGGCCACCCACAGATGGGCTCCTGGGGAAAGCCCCCACGTGTCGTCAGGGATGTCAAGACATTTATCAAAAAGATCCAGAAGGGTGGAACCCACCACTTTCGAGGTATAACTGAGACAGGTCCCAGACCACTGCTGAGACGGCCAACTCCACACCCCAGAGGGCTGCTCCATGCCACGTTGGTCTCCCTTGGCATCAGCTGCTGGAGGCTCTGCCTGCAGGACTGGGGACTTCGTCTGCTCTCCTGCCCATGTGGCTCTGGAGACCCTTCCTTGCAGGACACTGACGACTCCCTTCCCACTGTGCTGATTCCTGGACCCGCAGACTGAGACTCTGGAACCCGGCTTCACTGTTCCCCGTGAATTGCTGCATTGCTGTGTGTGTGTGTGTGTGTGTGTGTGTGTGTGATATTCCTCTTAAACTGTTACAGTGTGAGTAGGATATGAATGTGTGTTGCTGTTCTACCTGCAGTGAACCTGCATTCGATAAAAGCTGAGTGAAGAGGAAAGTTCCTGTGTGTGACCCTGGTCCATTCCTTGGTGCCGGGCTGCTCAGCAGGCAGCGAGCCGAGTGGTTGCCTGGCTGACTTACAGGAGAGACTCTATCACGGACATATGCTTGCGACGGCTTTCCCCCACCCTCAGAGGAAACGCGCCAGGGTCTGGGGGGAGAGGGTTTAAGTTCCTCTCCGAGGGAGCCCCGCCCCCGCCCTGCTCTGGGTCAGGCTGCAGGGGGACAGTGTGTGGGGAGTGGAGCCCTGGAGAGCCAGGCCCGCAATGCAAGATGAGTCCGATTCCCCATTCGGGAGTTTCCCTCTGGCAGAGCGAGGTTCCCTCCGTCCTGGTTCGTGGAGGGGCCAGCAGCAGCAGCAGCACCGGCAGGCATGTCACGGAGTCGTGCAGGGACTGAGCCAGGCAGCGCAGGACAAGCGTCTCCCGGTGGAGACTTGGAATGACTTCGCCATCTCCCTGAGTCCCGAGAACAATCTCCCCGGGGGGCCCAGTCCCTGGCCTTTCTCCTGGCCAGAGCCACTGCCACTGTTTTTGCTTTCCGTTCAGTTTAATGTTCACAAACATTCATTTCCTGTTTTTGCTACTGCAGCTCTCCCTTTGAAAGACTGGCACGCAGTCACGCAGCCTTGGGAACCATTGTATATTTCCAAATAATTAAAAAGAAAAGATATTATTTGAAAATCATGGAAAATTTGTGGGTAGGGGCTCATCTCGGATTCACATTCCGAGTACTTCTGCGACCGGGCTGAGACAGGCACTGGGGCGGGTGGGCAGGGTGGAGGGTTTGAAAGGCAGAGACGCCCCCAGAAGTGTGTCTCGCTTCCCTCCACCCTGTCCCGCCTACCTGTGGAGACAATTGATAACCCCTTTGTTTTTAGAGAAAAAAAAAATTTTAAATAGTATGATTCCTTTTTAGGAAAGTTCTAAAACCACTGGAAGAGCAGCTTCTGTGTCGAAATGACCTGCATTGCAATACCATGACAAAAGCAAAAATTGAAACCCCAACTTTTCAGAAGATAACTATTAACAGTTCATCACAAAAACAGTGACTGTCTTTGGCCAACCGGCGACCCACATGGTAGCAGCTGTCATTGTGAGCACCAGCATGGAGTGACTTTAAGCTTTAAGCTTTTCAGGGAATTGCAGGAGAGGAACTGCTTAGCCCACATTTAGTATTTTAAAGAACTTCTCTCAACCTGCAGTGAGGATCGGATATGTCCAAGCAGATAAATCCGGCCCAGAAAATGTCCAGTGCCGGCTCCCAGCCCCATTCGGGGGAGGGAGAAGCTGTGCTGGAGTTCGGGCCCCTCCCCGAGAGCGTTACTTCCCCGCGGATCTCAGGTCAGGAGTCCAGCCCTCCTGAGCTTGGCTATTTCCCCCCAGGCACCGGTCGACAATTCTTGCACTTGTGATGTGGGAAAGATGACGAGAAACCAGGGCTCCTGGCCCCAAACCCCTTTCCTGAAACTTTAGCCCTGGCTGGTGTGGCTCAGTGAGTTGAGCACCAGCCTGCGAGCTGAAAGGTCACAGGTTCAACTCCCGGTCAGGGCACATGCCTGGGTTGCAGGCCAGGTCTCTGGCTAGGGGCATGGGAGAGGCCACTGATCGATGTTTCTCTCCCTTCCCCTCTCTCTAATAAATAAATTAACACACAAAATATTTTTTAAAAAATAAAGGTCATTTAGCTTGGAGCTACCTTCCTCCGACCATGATGCATTTCTGCCCAAACACTCTGCACTAAATGACAAGTCTTGATGGGAACAAGTTTTTAGAGTTTCTGATAGACCTTTAAATGACTTCCTGCTGTTCCTTTCCCCAGTTTATTTGTTGGCTTTGTACTACAAAGGTAATACAAGTTGTTGTCGATTATCTAGAAAATGCAAAGTTAAAAAGGAAGAAAGTGGAAACTGCTCCACATCCCCCTCCCTAGTGATGAACAGTATTAGCATTTGGGGGACGGCGTGTGGGGGTGTGCGCATGCATAGTCATTCGTTCATCTGTTACACCGATAAATATTTATTAGCACTCATTTAATACATGCTTCGCCTGTTAACAAAGCTGGCATCATGTGGAACGCACCATTTTGAAACACAGCATTTTCATTTCATATCTTCCCATAACAGGAGAACAGTCTCTTTCAAAATAATGTTTAATGCCCTCGGAGCGTTCCATCGGTGTGGGCTCACCTCCTGGTGTTGAATCGGTACATTTCTTGAACTGGTACACAAATATATGTGAATTTATTATTTCAATATGATGTCACACCGAAAGGCTCTTCTCCACTGTGATCAATATATTATTGCCATTGGTGTGAAGAGTATTATAACAACAGAAAGATCAATAATGCACATTTGTTTGGCTCTTCCTATGTGTCAGACACCGTGCTCAATGCTTTCCGTGAAATCTTTAATTCACACAATTTCAGAGGCATCTTACTATTATGAGTGTTAACTGTCGGTTTATAACATCACTCATTCTCTAAATTTGCAGTCCCTCTGCGCTGGGAAAACTGAACGCTTCTCTCTGTGTCTTTGAACTCCTCAGATTCTTCAAATTCTGGCTGTGGAGTCAGAGAGAGATGATAAGATACATTTTCGTTAAGAAGCAATAACTGCATATGGAAATGTCATTTCAAGCAGTACCTACTGGGGACATTTCAGAGTTTGAAACTGCCTGCTCTCGTTTCATGTTGCCTTAATCATGTGTTTCGGCTTCTCCTGTTTTATTAATTTGAAACCATTTCTATCAACTCCTACCCACGAAGGCTAAAACTTGAGATGACTTTCACTACCCTCCACCTCTTCCTCCCAACTTCTCCTGAAAATTTTAAAAAGAGTACGTGTGGCTTTTCTGTGGTTCCCTAAGAACACAATGGTCACCCACACAGGCTAAGCACCACGCAGGAACCTTCCCCCACGGCTCTGTAGTTCCAGGAAGTGTCTGCTTGTCCCCCGACGTGTGAATCAGAGTTGCAAATGTGCTCGCTGCCCCCACACCCAGCCAGGCGCGCTGCACGGCTTCCACAGCCTCATCGTTTACACGCTGATGTTCCATTTCTAGCTGTCAGTCTTCTAATATGGACTTGAACTAACATGGACACAGCACTTGGAGAAAGAGTGTGGGTCCAGCTGTGCCTCCAAATGTCCGTCCAGACTCCGGCCACTTTGGGCAGGGCCACTGTCCTGCCTCCTGACAGGTCTCCCTGCTTCCGCCTTGTCCCCGGCACTAGGTTCCCAACAGCGCCGCCGGGGAGATCCTTTCAGAACGCCTTAGAGTGTGTCCCCTGGCGCCCAGAGCCCACACCAGCTCTCTGCCCACTCAGAGCAACATCTCACTGGGTGACCTGGTGCCACTCCAGCCCCCTGCGCTCATCGCCCCCATTCTCCTCTCAGCCCATCCCTTGTCCCCGCCGCCTCGCTGCTCCCCCAAACCAGGGCGCCTGCTTTGGTGCCTTCACATTTTCTGTTCCCCTCGCTGCTGGTGGGGCTCTCCCTGTACTGAACTCACTGCCCCCTCCTGGCCCCTGGGATGGAGCGGGTACGATGAACAGTGTCTCCTTGCGGCGCTCACGCCCTCCACCCAGTACAGCGTTTCCCAGGAGCGTCTTCATGGCCGTCGCTGAAGAGCCTTCACACTTTGATTTCTTGTTTGCACCCCCAGAGGCACCGAGTACCTGTCCCTGCTCTGTACATGAAAAGAGTGAACAGTTTTCTCCAAGAACCAGCTTTGGTCATCTTTGGTGGGAATGCCACTGGGCTGAGAATTCATGGTCTAGCTTCACAGGATGTCCCAAAACCATTAAAAAACCCGAACTGGTAGGAAGGAGACTTGGTCATGTGAGGATGAGTCTGAATTCTGGGCTATTAATTCTACAGTTGCCCCTATGCCAGAAGCACCCTCCACAGCCGGAGCTGAGCAGAGAGCTGCCGTGGCTGCTGCTGGAGTCCAGGGAAGCACCTATGACTGGTGGATGAGACCAGGGCTGCATCTGCTCATTCCTGGGCCTCATGGACCATCTTGGAGGCCAGGAAGCCAGGGCTCAGCCCCTGAAGGAGCCAGTTCACAAATCCTGGTGACCAATGTCTTGGAATGTGGTGACTTCACCTGGAGATGAGGGTGAATGGGGCAGTGTGGGTCCTCCTGCCCAAAACGCCCTTCCCCCCTTTCCTGAGACCCCCCCCCAACCCTGAGCTCCCAGGTGGTCCATGGCCTTGTGTGGACAGGACCCCTTCCCTTCCTGCCTATTTTTCTCCTTGGCAGAGGGTCCGAGGTGTTGCCCTCCCCACCCAGCCCTCCAAACACAGCGGGCAGTCGCCCATGTCTGGGGTAGAACTGCAGGATCTGCCAGCACCCACCCACTGATGACTTCTCCCTCCTGTCTTTCAGAGAGGGCTCTAATTAGACATGACAGGAGGTGGGGAAAGCGCACCTGGAATGGATCAGGGTTAGATCACATAAGTGTTACTAAGGAGCAAGAGGATAGCTAACTGTGCAGGGGATAGCAGCTGTATCAAACTCCATGCTCGTTTGAAGGAACCAAGAGCAGCCATTCCTGAGGCCCCCCTTCACAGGTGAGGGACTTGCACTATGTCTTTCTAATGCTTTTCAGGGCCCCCATCCAAGCTGCTCCATTTGGTCACCAAACACGCCCCTGAAGCCTTAGGGGCCCCACGCCAGGATGTGAGGGAGACCTGTGGGCTCTGTAGGGCTGGCCCCCCTCATGTCCCAGGTCTTGCCCTGGGTGCCCCACCCTACCCTGTCCCTCACCTTTGGTTCAATGACCTCACCCCTTTTGTTTCTTAGGACTCCCCTGGAAATAGTAATATTATGTGTGTGTTCGCCTGTGTGCTGACTGTCTTCCCCACTAGAAGGAACGCTCAGTGAGCTGTGATGTTTGCAGTAGGTGTTTGTGCATGATGCTTGCAGACAACACTCAGCAACAGGCAGAGCCTGCCTCATACTGTCCGTGTGAGCCTATGTTGAGCAGGGGAACGACTAGGCACAATCAGTGGCATGCAGACTTTAGAAATTGCACCCTGGCTGGTGTGGCTCAGTGGATTGAGTGCCGGCTTACAACCAAAGGGTCGCTGGTTTGAGTCCCAGTCAGGGCACATGCCTGGGTTGCGGGCCAGGTCCCCAGTAGGGGGTGTGCATGAGAGGCAACCACACATTGATGTTTCTCTTCCTCTCTTCCTCTCTGGAAGGAAGGAAGGAAGGAAGGAAGGAAGGAAGGAAGGAAGGAAGGGCTGGAAAACTGGTCTAAGAGACAAGTTGGAGGTGTCAGCACAA